>PVJL010015560.1:0-23838 GCA_004026885.1 Lyroderma lyra | reverse complement strand
CCACCTCTTAAAGTCTGTTTCAATTTCTTTCAAAAGTGTCTTATAGTTCTCTGTGTATAAGTCTGTCACGTTCTTTGTTAAGTTAATTCCCAGGTATTTCATTCTTTTTGTTGTGACAGCAAAAGGAATTGACTCCCTCATTTCTTTTGCTGTGGATTCGTTGTTTGTATAAAGGAATGCTGTTGATTTTTGTACATTGGTTTTGTATCCTGCAACTTTACTATATTCGTTAATTGTTTCTAATAGTTTCCTGGTGGAATCTTTGGAATTTTTTATATAAAGGATCATGTCATCCGCAAATAGTGACAATTTGACCTCTTCATTCCCAATTTGGATACCTTTGATTCCTTTCTCTTGCCTGATTGCTGTGGCTAGAAGTTCCAGTACTGTATAAAATAACAGTGGTGACAGGGGGCATCTCTGTCTTGTTCCTGATTTTAGGGGAATAGGTTTCAGCTTTTCCCCATTCAGTAAGATGTTAGCCTTTATTATGTTGAGATACTTTCTTTCCATACCTATTTTATTTAGTGTTTTGATCATAAATGGATGTTGTACCTTGTCAAAAGCTTTTTCTGCATCAATTGAAATGACCATATGGTCTTTATCTTTGATTTTGTTTATGTGGTGTATCACACTGATTGATTTTCATATGTTGAACCATCCTTGTGCTCCCGGAATGAATCCCACTTGATCATGATGTATGATCTTTTTGATGCATTGTTGTATTCTGTTTGCTAATATTTTGTTCAGGATTTTTGCATCTGTGTTCATCAGAGATATTGGTCTATAGTTTTCTTTTTTTGTCTTGTCTTTGTCAGGCTTTGGTATTAGAGTAATGTTGGCCTCATAGAATGAGTTAGGAAGTATTGCTTCCTCTTCAATTTTTTGGAAGAGTCTGAGGAGGATAGGTGTTAATTCTTCTTTGAATGCTTGGTAGAACTCGTTGGTGAAACCATCTGGTCCAGGGCTTTTGCCTTTAGGGAGATTATGGATAGTCATTTCAATCTCGTTGCTATTAATTGGTCTATTTAGATTATCCAGTTCTTCTTGGTTCAGTCTTGGTAGGCTATAAGTTTCTCAAAACTTGTCCAGTTCTTCTAGGTTGTTAAATTTTGTGGCATAAAGTCCTTCATAATATTTTCTTGTAATCCTTTGTATTGCTGTGGTATCAGTGGTAATTTCTCCCTTCATTTCTAATTTTGGATATTTGTGTCCTTTCCTTTTGTCCTTTGATTAGTCTCGCCAGGGGTTTGTCAATTTTGTTGACTTTCTCAAAGAACCAGCTCTTCGTTATATTAATTTTTTCTATTGTCCTTCTTTTCTCTAATTGGTTTAATTTGCTTTAATTTTCATTATTTCTTTCCTTCTGCTGACTTTGGGTTTTGTCTGCTCTTCTTTTTCTAGTTCTTTAAGATGGGATGCTAAGATGTTTGTCTGTGATTTTTCTTGTTTCTTAAGATAGACCTGTAGTGATATAAATTTCCCTCTTATTTCCGCTTTCGCTGTGTCCCAATAATTCTGATACATTGTATTTTCATTGTCATTAGTTTCTATATATTTTTTAAACTCATCTTTTATTTGTTCTTTTATCCAGTCCTTTTTTAATAAGCTGTTGTTTAATCTCCATGTATATGTGGCTTTTTCTGCTTTCCTTTTACAGTTGATCTCCAATTTCAAAGCTCTGTGGTCTCAGAATACACTTGGTATGATTTCGATCTTCTTAAATTTGCTGAGGCTACTTTTGCTTCCCAGCATGTGGTCTATTCTTGAGAATGTTCCATGCACCTTAGAAAAGAAGGTGTAGTCTCTTTTTGCTGGATGAAGTGTTCTGTAAATGTCAATTATGTCTAATTGCTGTAATGTGTCATTTAGAGCTGTTATTTCCTTATTCATTTTCTGTTTGGATGATCTGTCCATGGCTGTTAACTTTCCCACTATGATTGTGTATTCAACAGTTTCTCCTTTCAAGTCTGTTAGTTTCTTTGTGTATTTTGGTGCATCCTGGTTGGGAGCATATATGTTGATTAGTGTCAACTCTTCCTGTTGTTGCAGTGTGCCTTTTATCATTATGTAATGACCATCTTTGTCTTTTCCTATCTTTTTTAACTTGAAGTTTATTTCATCAGATATCAGTGTGGCCACTCCTGCTTTCCTCTGGTTACCATTTGCTTGGAGTATTGTATCCCATCCTTTCCCTCTGAGTCTGTGTTTGTCCTTACAGCTGAGGTGTGTTTCTTGGAGACAGCATATGGATGCATTCCCATTTTTAATCCAGTGAGGATTTCCTGTGGCCATTACTTATTTCTTTCTTTGTTTTTATTTGTTTGTTTGTGTGTTTGTTTTTGTTTCTTTCTTGTTGCCCCAACCTTGTTCCATTTTTCCTGATGTTTTCTTTCAGACTGAAGAGCCTCCTTCAATATGTCTTGGAGTGCTGGCCTCGTGCTGGCAAATTCCCTCAGCTTATGTTTGTCTGAGGTCTTTATTCCACCTTCATATCTGAAAGATAATTTTGCTGGATAATTTATTCTTGCCTGGAAGTTTCTCTCTTTTAAATTTTTGAATATTGGTTTCCAGTTGCTCCTGGCTTGTGGAGTTTCTGCTGAGATATCTGATGCCAGCCTGATGGGTTTTCCTCTAAAGGTTATAGTTCTTTTTTCCCTGTCTGCCTTGAGAATTGTCTCTTTGTCTTTAGTTTTGGACATCTTTAGTACCATGTGTCTTGGAGAAGACCTGTTGGGGTCCAGGTATCTGGGGTACCTGTTTTCTTCTTTAACTTGGGGTTCCAGATCTTTCCATAGGTTTGGAAAGTTCTCATCTGTGATTTGTTTGAGTGTGCTCTCTGTAGATTGTTCTGCCCCCTCTTCTATTCCTATTATCCTGATGTTGTTTTGTCTCATGGAGTTTGATATTTCTTGCAGAGTTCTTTCAATCCTTTTGGTTCTGTATTTCCTCTCTTCCTCTTTCTGAGCTCTTTCCATGTTCTGGTCTTCAATATCACTAATTCTTTCCTCCATCTGGTTGGTCCTGTTTCCTATGGCATTTATTTCATTTCTCATTTCTTTTATGGTATTATTTATTTCTCGTATTTCCGTCTCAATCTTTCTTATGTTTTGAATTTCCTTGTTAAATTGTTCTTTTTGTTCACAGAGTTCCTTTTTTATGTCGTTTATATCCTTTTTTATGTTATTTATCTCAGCTATGGTGTTCTGCCAATAGGTTTTCTTTTCTCTCACAGCCTTTAGAATGGCTGCTTTAAATTCTCCATCACTTAAATGAGACCCTTCCAGTTGTAACAGGCTATCTTCTAGGTAAATTTCATGTTCTTTCTGAGGAGTTTTAGTTTTTAAGGAATTCATCCTGTCCACTGGGTTCTTCCTCTTTGACATGAAGGCTTTATGTTCAGTGCCCAGATTATTGCTTTTGTGGTGTCTTGCTGTAGGGCAGACACTAGATGGCACTGGAGGTCAAGTTTTGGGGGATAGGGGACTGTTTGTTTCTTGTTTCTGATCTCCTCCTGCGTTTGGAGGCTATGCGCATATATCCTTGGGAGAGGGCAACAAAAGGCTTTCCAAAGGCAGCTCTGCCTTCTGCCCTTTGCTGGGGAAGCTGTTTTTGCTAGCTGGCGTCAATGCTAGAAAATCAAGTCAGTCTTTCTTCCCAGCCCTGATTCAGTACCTGGCTGTCTAAAGGCTCACACTGCTTTCAGAACTCTGGGGTGCACGAGGAAGTGCACACTCCATAAGTTCAAAGCTGTGGGCCTAGCCTGAGACAGCAGGGTCACCTTTGCTGCAGGCTGGAACAGGAACTGCAGCCCTGTGTATGTCTCCAGGGGTCTTAGAGCTGGGGTGTCACCTTTGCAGTTCAGAGTCCTCGCTCAGCCCTTCTACCATTCAAAAGTTTCAAAGGCTGGCTCCCAAACTCCGTCCCCAGCATGCAGCTTCAACACCCAGCTCCCCCGTGGTCTTTCCCCTCCCCTGAACTGTGCTGCTCAGGTCTTGTTGTAGTCTCTGCTTCTTCCCCTCTCCCCACTTGCCCCCTTCTCTCCAACCTTCAGGTGTTTACTTGCGATTTGTGGATTTCTCAACAGCCGCTTTGTCACTCAGGATCCTCTTTCTTGGATCCTGAATGGCCGTTCAATTGTGTTTTCTGGGTAATGTACAAATATTAATTGTATTTCTATATACAAACAACAAATCTTCAGAATGAGAAATGAGAGAACTGATATCTTTTGGTATCACAACGAGAATAAAATATCTGGGAATTAATAAATAACATCACAAACTTATACAGTTAACATTGTAAGACACTATTAAAAGAAATTGAAGGAAACTCAAAGAAATGGAAAGATATTTCCTGTTCAAAGATTGGAAGCACTCAACATTGTTAAAATTGCCATATTACTCAAAGCAATGTAAATATTTAATGCAATTCCCATCAAAATCCCACAAACATTCTTTCAAGATACAGACAAAAGAATCATCAGATTTGTATGAAACCACAAGACTCCAGATTGCCAAAGCAATCCTACATAAAAAGAATAAGACTGGCATCATCACACTTCAATCTATACTAGAAAGAGTCAATAATCAAGACAGCTTGGTATTGGCAGAAAAACAGATACACAGACAAATGAAACAGAATTGAAAACCCAGAAAAAAACTCACAAATATATGGGCACATAATTTTTGTAAAAGGGGTGAAAATATACAATGGGGAACAAAATTCTCTTCAGTAAATTCTGCTCAAAAATTGGAAAATTACATGCAGAAGAATGAATCTGAACTGTTAACTGTCATAGTATATTAAAAGTAACTCAAAATGGATTAAAGACTTCTACAGAAGACCCAAAACAATAAACTGTATACAAGAAAAGATAAGTACTAAACTTTTAGACCTTGAGTTTAGGGAGGTCTTTATGAACCTTACCTCAAAGACAAGGAAAGTAAAAACATAAATAAATGAATAGACTATTTAAAACTAAAAAGCTCCTGCACAGAAAAAATATCCATCAACAAAGCAGAGACAATAAACCAAATGGAGAAAATATTTGCAAACAATGTCTCTGATAAGGGGCTAATATCTAATACACACACACACACACACACACACACACACACAATACTTGAACAACTCAACAACAACAAAATCAAACAATCCAATTAAAAAATGGGCAGAGGATCTGAACAGACACTTTTCCCAGGAAGACGTACAAATGGCCAACAGATATATGAAAAAATGCTCAACTTCACTAGCATTAGGGAAATGCAGATTAAAACCACAATGAAATATCACCTCCCACCATTTAGAATGGCTACTATCTACAAGACAAGGACAATAAATGTAAAAAGTAGGAGAAAATGGAACCCTCACACTGCTAGTGAGATGCAAACTAGTACAACCACTGTGGAGTACAATATGGAGGTTTCTCAGAAAACTAAGAGTAGAGTTACCATATGACCCAGAAATTCTACTCTGGATATCTAGACCCCAAAATTGAAAACCTCAGTCTGCAAAAATATATGTACCCCATTGTTCCTTGCAGTACTCTTCATGGTGGCCAAGTCACAAAAACGGTCAAAATGTCCTTTAATAGAGGACTCAGTAAAAATGCTGTCATACATATGGACAATGAAATATTATTCCTCCATAAGAAAAGATTAAATAGGGTCATTTATGACAACATGGATGAACATGAGGCCATCATGCAAAGCAAAATAAGACAGAAAAAAATCAAGAACCATATAATTTCACTCATATGGGGAACACAAAGCTGAAAGCAACAAAAGAAAAAAAACTCATGGACTCAATCAATAGTTTAGTGGTTATCTGAGGGTATGGGGGAGGGGTTGGAGAGAAGTGTTTCAAATATTTGGTGACTGAAAGAGAACTGACTCTGGGTGATGAACACATAAAAGAAATGTAGATGATGCATTGTAAAATTATACAACCTGAAAGCTATGTAATTTTTATTAATCAATGTCATCCCAATAAATTTAACAATAAGAAAAACTTCATTGAAAGGTTCTGCATTCCAGTTGTTTTCTTTTCCACCTGGAGAAAAGTACTTATAAGAGGACACTTTAAGTCTTTCCATGTGACTTACAATATTTTCTTTTATGTCTTCGGATAGGTACAAGAATTCGCAGATAAGAAGTTGTGCAGAATTTCAAAAATTTTGTCAGACTCTTTCAATACATGCCTTCCAAATGTTCAGTTTTTAAATCATTGGCTCAATTTTATTAGTTACTTTGAAGATAGTGATTGAGTTGTTTTAAAGTCCCAAGTTGGGTTTGTTGATTTCTGGAAAACTATCTGATAAATATGCAAGATTTGAGGCCAATCACTGTCCTAAAACTTTGGAGCAAGAGGGAAATGATAGTCTTCAACAAATACCTGGACTTCAGGTCAAACATCCATAGTAAATACTTTGCTATGAGATAGCCTCTTTACCTCCCTATGTATGCAAAAGTAATGTGCTGTAAATGCTATTCATTTTGTGGTTGTGACAATAAAATGCACAACTTTTATAGCCTCATCAAGAACATCATTCAGTTCATTAGGAAGAGATTTGGATGCAAGACATTGTCTATGAGTGCAGCAATGACTCCATGGTACATGGGGAGCTACTTCTTTAATTTGGCCACATAGGCCTATAAAACAACTTGACATAGGCTTGCCTCAGTCAGTGTATTCACCACAACAATTCAAGGAACTAATGTCCTTTTCAATGAAATAGCCATTGATTGTATTAGAAGTATCTTGTCCTGTGGTATGCTCTGTCAATGGGTAACAAAGCAACAGGTTTTCTTCAATTTTATTTCCTACTAAGTACCTTGAGATGATGACTAAAATAGACAAATCAGCAACATCTACAGTTTCATAGATCTGGATGGAACAGAATTTACTTTTTCTAGTTCTATTACTACAGTTTCAATATTGTCAGACATTTCCTGAATTTGTCAAGACAAAATATTGTTTGAAAAAGAGATAGTATTGATTTTTGTAGACATGTTCCTCCCCAAATATACATAAAACAGTGTCCTTAATACAAGGAGAAATTAAATATTCAGCTATGGTGTTTTTGTTTTTGTTTTTTTACATTTAGTTATGCAATAAGCAATACAGTATGAAGCCTCAACTGCATTCTCATTGTTTTTCCTACCTGACATCATGTATGAAGTAACAGTTCAGTGCTTTTCTAAGTGCTGAAAATAATGTATTTTTTTATACATGGTATGTTTACTGTCTAAATGTCTCATGAGTTGAGAGGATTTCATGCAACTGTTTGATAGTATTTCCCCAAAGACAACATACAAAGGCTTAGAACAGTCATCATCCCCTACAAATTAAAACCCATATTTAATATACTCTTTGGAGTATTTCCTTTTCTTCTATTTAGTATCCGAGGCATGCACCTTTTTACTATCTCCTGGTGTGGGTGTACTTATAGCTGAGGACACATGTTGGAAAGTACAGGGCTTGACAATTAAGTTTTTGAACTTGCCACCACGCACTTACATTGGCAGTACTGTACAAACAACTTGGTATAGTTTCATAACATTGGGATATTTGTGTCTCACAGCTGTGTTTGTGTTGACACATGGCAGTGTCTTGCTGAGTGGTGTTTATTATTGTTTAGTGTTTTTGTGTGCAGTCACAAGAATGTTGGAGCTTGAATTAGAGCTAAAAAAATGTTAAATTGCTTGTTAAACTTGGCAAGAGTGAAAGTGAATTCAGGGACATGTTAGTTCAAGTTAATGGGGATAATGCCATGAAAAAATGGCAATGACAAATGGATTAAACCTTTTTCTGAAGGGAGAGAAAATGTCACTGGTGAAGAGAAATCAAGGCAGCCAGTAATGAACAGAATTGATGAAAACATTGCAAAAATTTGTCAAATTGTGCATTAGAATCATCATCTGACTGTAAGAAGCATAGCTGACCAAGTAACCATTGATAGAAAAACAGTTAAGAAAATCTTAACTGAAAATCTTGGCATGAAAATGATATGTGCAAAAATTGTCCAGAAGGAGCCCACTGATGAACAAAGGCAAAGGAGAGTTAAAGTTTGCCAAGACCTTTTGGAGAGGCAAGATCATGGTTTGGGTTATGTTATCACTGATGATGAAACATGCATGTACCAATACAACCATAAAACAGCATCAAAGTGCACAATGGAAGTCAGCCAACTCTTTATCACCAAAAAAGTTCCACCAGTAAACAAATTAGGGAGGGTGTATTGGAACACCCTCCATAAATACCTGACCTGGCCCACAATGACTTCTTTACTGGAGATGAATAAAACACTGAAAGGAAGACATTTTGATGACATTTAGGAGATCAAGAATAATATGACAACAGCTCTGATGACCATTACAGAAAATGAGTTCCAAACTTGCTTTAAAGGGTGGAGTAGGTACTGGTGTCAGTACATAATTTTCCAAGAGGAGTACTTCAAAGTTGTCTGTAATAATACTCAGCAATGAAGTATGTACCACTTTTTTTTTTTTAAGGATGAGTTCACGAACTTAATAATCAGACCTTGTACTTGGAGACTAGTTATAATCCACATCAAGTTTTGATCTTTTCAACCATTTTTGTTTTCAACCGCTGATCCATAACTGAGATGTTTAAAAATCACTGACAATAGAAACTGAAACTATGTTAAACATTAAATGAAAAACCTACTTGAAGAGAATCACAATGAAAGACAATGCACTTACTCAGTCAATAAACTATCTGGCTACAGATGTATTTTTATGTTTCAGGAAGTTCTAGAAACATCGCAAATGTATTGTTCTGAAACTGTGTGTAATGATTGATAGAAGAGCCATTTTTGGAAAGGATTCATACTCATTCCCTCACCCATCATCATTTGCTAATGTGGTCTAATTTTGAAGTGTCTCTATTAATGGTGATTCAAACTTAACATTTATTGTTCCGTAAGTAATGTTTAGCATTTTTTTACTTGCTTTTTTGCCATTACTATTTTTTTTTGCATACACTTGAATGACCCAGCATGTACCCCTGAGGGTACTTGTGCCACCACTTGGGATGTAATGCTCTAGGGGTAAATAATATGTTAGGTATGCATTTAACCTTATAAGAAACTGCCAGTTTTCCAGAGTGTTCATATTATTTTTAATTTCCATCACCAATGTATAAGACTTCCGGTTGTCTCATATTGTCAACAGCACTTGGTATTCTCTCTCTCTCTCTCTCTCTCTCTCTGTGTGTGTGTGTATACAAATTTTAGCAATTCAAATTGGTGTGAGGTTGTATCGCATGGTGGTTTTAATTTGCCTTCCCTATCAGCTGATGAACATCTTTACATGTGGTTATTTGCCATTCTTATATTCTCTTTAGTGAAGTGTCTATTTAACTTGGGGAGAGCTCACATCTTTCCTATGCTGAGTTTTCCAATTCATAAACAAAGTATATCTCTATTTATTTAGACTTTTTTTCCTTTCTTCAGAATTTAGTAGTTTTCAGTTCACAGATCCTATACATATTTTTGTTGGATCTACACCTAAGTATTATGTTTTTGGAGCTATTAAAATGATATTGTCTTATAAATTTTGGGCTCCAGTTGTACATTGCTAGCATATATAATTGTCTTATTGAGTTCACTTATTAGTTCCAGTAGGTTTTTCTTTGTAGATTCTTTGAGATTTTTTGTGTAGACAATCATACATATATCTGTGAGTAGAGTTTTCTTTCTTGCTGTCCAGTCTGTATGTACTTATTTTCTTTTTTACATTATTGCACTGACTAGGACTTTCATTATGATAAAAGTTGTTGAATACAAGTGGTAAGATTGAGTATCTATTTACCAATTTTAGTGGAAAAGCATTCAGTTTTTCACAAATAATTATGTTGCTGTTTTGTATAGATACCGTTTATTAGGCAGAGGAAGTTATTCCTAGTGTGCTAAGAATTTTTATTTTATATGCTATTATAGTATAAATTTTGTTGAATGTGTTATAATACAAATTGTAATGTTTATATCAATGATGCAGAAAAAGCATGTGACATGATTTTTGTTCTTTAGACTATTAATATGATTGATTAAATTGATTGATTTTCAAATACTGAATCAGCCTTATATGCTGGGATAAACCCCAGTTGGTGATTCTTTTAAGTATTTCTGGGTTCTTTGCTAATGTTTTGTTGAGGTTTTTTGCATCCCTGTGATGACAGTATCTGTAGTTATCATTTTTTATTTTGTACTTTCTTTGTCTTGTTTGGATAGCTGGGCATTAGTAGCCACAAAAATGTTGGAGTGAATATCTTCTTTTATTTTCTAGAAGCAATTGTGTAGATATACTGCTATTTCTTCTTCTGTAGAATTCACTAGTAAAACCACTGGGCTCTGAATATTTTTTTAGAAGGTTTTTGGTTATAAATTCAATTTCATGAATACTTTTAGGTCTATTCCAGTTGTCTGTTTCATCTTGAGTGAGTTTTGGTATTTAATGAATTTCTAGAAATTGGCCCATTTAATCTATTTTGTAGAATTTACATATGTAAAGTTGTTTGTAGTACACCCTTATTATACTGTTGATGTCTGTAGGGTCTGTAGTGATAGCCCAATGTTCATTCCTCCTATTGGTAATTTTCATCTTCTCTCTTTTTTAAATTTCATTTCTTTTTCTTTTTATTGTTAAATTAATTGGGGTGCATTGGTTAGTAAAAATGACATGAGTTCCAGATGTACAATTCAATAATACATCATTTATATGTTGTGTTACCTGTTCATCAATCAGAGTCAGTTCTCTTTTCATCACCATGTATTTTAGACAATGTCCCTTCCCTCCCAACCATCTCTTCCATACCCTCAAATAACCACACACCACTAAACTATTGACTGTGTCCATGAGTTTTTGTTTCTTTGTTGCTTTCAGTTTTGTGTTCCAGAAATGAATGAAATCATATGGTTCTTGTTTTGTTCTTTCTGGCATATTTCTCTTTGCGTGATGGTCTCAAGGTCCATCCACGTTGTCATATATGGCCCTATTTTGTCTTTTCTTATGCCTGAATAATGTTCCATTGTGTATATGTATCACAGCTTCTTTAGCCAGTTGTCTATTAAAGGATACTTTAGCTGTTTCCATGATTTGACAGCTGTGAATAGTGCTGTGATGAACATGAGTGCATATATCTTCATGGGCTAAAGTTTTCAAATTTTTTGGGTAGATAAACAGAAGGAGGATTTCTGGGTATTATGCTAACTCCATTTTCAATTTTTCGAGGAACCGCTGTATTGTCATGCATAGTGGTTGTAAAAGCTTGCATTCCCACCAGCAATGTATGAGAGTTCTTTTTTCCCACATCCTCTCCAACATCTGTTGTTTGTCTTGTTGATTATAGCCATTTGAACAGGTGTGAGGTGATATCTCATTGTGGTTTTGATGTGCATTTCTCTAATAGCTAGTGAAGTTGAACATTTTTTTCAAATAGCTGTTGGCCATTTGTATGTCTTCCTGGGAGATGTGTCTGATCAGATCCTCCACCCACTTTTTAATTGTATTGTTTGATTTTTTATTGCTGAGTTATACAAGTTCTTTATGTATTTTATATAGCAGCCCCTTATCAGAGATATTGTTTGCAAATATTATTTTCCCATTTGGTTGGCCATCTCTTTGCTTTGTTGATGGTTTCCTTTGCTGTGTAGAAGCTTTTTAGTTTGATATAGTTTCATTCATTTATTTTCACTTTTGCTATCCCTTGCCTTTGAGGTCAGTTTTTGAAGTCTTCCTTGAGCCCTAGGTCTGTAAGTTTAGTACCAATGTTGTCTTCTATACAGTTTATTGTTCTGGGTGTTATACGAAGGTCTTTAATCCATTTTGAGTTAATTTTTGTATATGGTGAGAGTACACAGCTCAGATTCATTCTCTTGTATATGTTTTTCCAGCTTTCCCAGCACCACCTACTGAAGAGGCTGTTTTTTCCCCATTGCATATTTTTTGCTACTATATCAAAAATTATTTGTCTGTAAATTTGTGGATTTATTTCTGGGGTCTCAGTTTTGTTCCACTGGTCTATGTTTCTGGTTTTTTTGTCAATAACAAGCTGTTTTGATTATTGATGTTTTGTAATATAAATTGAAGTTGGGGAGTGTAATACTACCAGCCACATTCTTTTTATGTAACACTGCTTTGGCAATTTGAGGTCTTTTATGGTTCCATATAAATCTAATAACTTTTTTATCTATTTCATGAAAGTATGATTTTGGGATTTTGATAGGCATTGCATTAAATCTGTAGATTGCTTTAGGCAAAATGGCCATTTTAACAATGTTAAGTATTCCTATTGCTGAACAGGAAATACCTTTCCATTTCTTTGTGTCTGCTTCAATTTCTTTCAAAAGTGTCTTATAGGTTTTTTTTGTATAAGTCTGTTATGTTCTTTGTTAAGTTAATTTCTAGGTATTTCATTCTTTTTGTTGTGATAGCAAAAAAGTTGACTCTCTCATTTCTTTTTCTGAATATTCATAGCTTGTATATATGAATGTTTATAAGAATTTTCTGGTGAAACCTTTGAAATTTTTTATATAAAGGATCATGTCATCTGCAAAGAGTGACAATTTGACCTCTTCTCTTTCAATTTGGTTATCTTTTATTACTTTCTCTTGCCTGAGTGCTGTGGCTAAAACTTGTAGTACTGTATTCAATAGCAGTGGTGACAGGGGGCATCCCTGACTTGTTCCTGATTTTAGGGAAATAGGCTTCAGCTTTTCCCATTCAATCTAATGTCATATATGGCCTTTATTATGTTGAGATACTTTCCTTCTATACCTATTTTATTCAGTGTTTTGATCATAAATGGATGTTGTATTTTGTCAAATGCTTTTCTGCATTAATTGACATGACCATATGTCTTTACCTTTTATTTTGTTTATGTGGTGTATCACATTGATTGATTGATCCTTGTACTCCCAAGATGAATCCCACTTGATCATGATGTATAATCTCTTTTGATGCATTGTTGTGTTCTATTTGCTAATATTTGGTTTAGGATTTTTGCATCTGTGTTCATCAGAGATATTGGTATATTGTTTGTTTGTTGTGTGTGTGTGTGTGTGTGTGTGTGTGTGTGTGTGTGTGTTGTCTTTACCAGGCTTTGGTATTAGAATAATGTTGGCCTCACAGAATGGGTCAGGAAGTATTGATTCCTCTGCAATTTTTTGGAAGAGTCTGAGGAAGGTAGGTGTTAATTCTTTTTGAATGCCTGGTAGAACTTGATGGTGAGATCATCTGGTCTGGGGCTTTTGCCTCTAAGGAGATTATGAATAGTCATTTCAATTTATTTACTATTTATTGGTCTATTTGGATTATCCATTTCTTCTTGGTTCAGTCTAGGTAGGCTGTAAGTTTCTAGAAACTTGTTTATTTCTTCTAAGTTGTTAAATTTAGTGACATAAAGGCCTTCATAATATTTTCTTATGATCTTTTGTATTTGTGTGGTATCAGTGGTAATTTCTTCCCTTTCATTTCTAATTTTGGATATTTGTGTCCTTTTCTTCCTCGCTTTGATTAGCGTAGCCAGGGGTTTGTCAGTTTTGTTGAGTTTCTCAAAGAACTAGCTCTTTGTAATAATAATTTTTTCTATTGTACTGTTCTCTAATTTGTTTAGCTCTGCTTTAATTTTTATTTGTTCTTTTCTTCTGCTGACTTCGGATTTTGTCTCCTCTTCTTTTTCTAGTTCTTTAAGATGAGATGTTAATGTGTTTATTTGTGATTATTTTTTGGTTCTTAAGGTGGGCCTGTAATTATGTAACTTTTTCTCTTACTACTGCTTTCACTGTGTCCTAATAATTTTGATACGTTGTATTTTTATTGTCATTAGTTTCTATGTATTTTTAAATCTCTTCATTTGTTCTTTTATCCAGTCATTTTGTCGTAAGATGTTCTTTAATCTCCATGTATATGTGTTATTTTCCTGCTTTCTTTTTACAGTTAAACTCCAATTTCAAAGCTTTGTGGTCTGAGAATACACTTGGTATGATTTTGATCTTCTTGAATTTGCTGAGGCTACTTTTATGTCCCAGCATATGGTCTATCCTTGAGAACGTTCCATGTGCTCTAGAAAAGAAGGTATAGTCTTTTATTGCTGGATGAAGTATACTGTAAATTTCAATAATGTCCATTTGCTGTAAAGTGTCATTTAGAGCTGATATTTCCTTATTTATTTTCTGTTTGGATTATCTGTTCATGGCTGTTAAGGGGGTGTTTAAGTCTCCCACAATAATTGTACTTTTCTCAGTCTCTCTTTTCAGATATGTTAGAAATTGCTTTGTATATTTTGGTGCATCCTGGTTGGGAGCATATATAGTAATTAGTGTCAAATCTTTTTTGTTGTTGTAGTGTGAAATGCCCTTCTTTGTCTCTTGTTATTTTTTTTAATCTGAAGTTTACTTCATCAGATTTGAGTTTAATAACTCCTGCTTTTCTCTGGTTACCATTTGCTTGGAGTATTGTTTCCCATCCTTTCACTCTGAGTCTGTGTTTGTCCTTGTGGCTGACGTGTGTCCCTTGGAGGCAGCATATGGATGGGTTTTGTTTTTTAATCCAGTCTGCTACTCTGTGTCTTTTTAATGGTGAGTTCAGTCCATTAACATTTAGAGTCATGATTGATATGTGAGGATTTCCTGTGGCCATTACTTTTTGGTTGTCATTTTGTTTTATTTTTGTTTCTTTCTTGTTGCCCCAACTTTGTTCTATTTTTCCTGATGTTTTGTTTCAGGCTGAAGAGCCTCCTTCAGTATTTCTTGAAGTGTTGTCCTTGTCCTGGCAAATTTTCTCAGCTTCTGTGTGTCTGAGAGATCTTTACTCCTCCTTCATAAGTTTTGCTGGATAATTTGTTCTTGGTTGGAAGTTTCTCTCTTATAATATTTTGAATATTTGTTCCACTCCCTCCTGGCTTGTAGAGTTTCTGCTGAGAAATCTGATGCCAGCCTGATGGGTTTTCCTCTAAAAGTTATAGTTCTTTTTCCCTGGCTGCCTTGAGAATTGTCTGTTTGTCTTTAGTTTTGGACATCTTTAGGACCATGTGTCTTGGAGAAGATCTGCTAGAGTCCAGGTATCCAGGAAACCTATTTTCTTCTTGAATTTGAGGTTCCAGGTCTTTCCATGGGTTTGGGAAGTTCTTGTCTGGTATTTGTTTGAGTATGTTCTTTGTGGAGTTCTCTGCTCCTTCTTCTAATCCTATTACCCTGATGTTGTTTTGTCTCGTGGAGTCAGATAGTTCTTGCAAAGTTCTTTCAATCCTTTTCTTTCTATATTCACTCTCTTCCTCTTTCTGAAATGTTTCCATGTTCTGATCTTCAATATCACTAATTCTTTCCTCCATCTGATTGGCCCTTTATCCTATGGCATTTATTTCATTTCTCACTTCTTTTATTGTATTATTTAACTCTTGAATTTTCATCTCATTTTCCTGATGTTTTGAATTTGTTTGTTAAATTGTTCCTCTTGTTCATGGATTTCCTTTCTGAGGTCGTTCACCTCAGATATGGTGTTTTGCCAGTATGTTTTCATTTCTCTCAGGGCATTTAAAATGGCTACTTTATATTCTCTGTCAGTTATTTCAGAAATTTTTAGGTCCATGAGATCCTTTTTTGGAGATATTTCATCTTCTTTCTGAGCTGCTTTATATTCTAAAGTACTCATATTGTCTGCTGGGTTCTTCTTCTTTAGCATGAGGGCTTTATATTTAGCATAGCCCAGGCGCTCCCTTTCTTTAATATTTTTGTGGCGTCTTGCTGTAGTGCAGACACTAGGTGGCACTGGGAGGCAAGTTTTGGAAGAGAGGGGAGGTGTTTAAGGCTTATCTCTGGTCTTCAGCTGTGTTTAGAGGTGGGGTATGTTGATCTGTGGTTCATTCGCTTTGGAGGCTGTAGGAGAGGGAAGAGGCCAATAAAATGCATGGTGGTCAGCTCCACCTTCTGCCCTTTGCTGGGGAAGCTGGGAGAGAGGAGGGCAGCTGATGGGATGCAGGCTAAGGCCACTGTTGCTGGTTGGGGTGAATGCTGTCAAATCTGCCTCTCTTCTCTCTCCATGCTTTACCTCAGGTGTGTTCCAGCCATTCATCTCCACAGAAGCCAGTCAGGCTGAGTCTGCAAGTGTTCACCACGTGGGGGACTGGGAATGTGTGCAGTGTGGGCCTAAGGATGCAGGCCGTGTGAGAGTGCTGTGCGATGGCACTGGATGTGTGGGCTCTTCAGGCCCAAACCCACAGGTCTTGTGAGATCACCAGGTGTGAGTGAGGGTGCTGGGTCTGGGCACTGGGTGCATGGACTTAGCGAGCTGGAACCCACAGTCCCCATGAGATCTCCAGGTGCACATGAGGGTGCCAGGCTAGTGCACCATATGCACAAGCTCCACAGACAGAATCTGCAGTCCCTGCAAGATTGCCAGGTATGCACCAGGGTGCTGGGTAGGCATGCACCACAGCTCAGGCCAAGCAAGGGCGCCAGGTGCAGGCGTCATGCATGTGCCAGCCATGGGTCTAAAGCCATGGCCTGATCTCGTGGGCTGTGTGAGGGTGGCTGACTTGCCTTTGCCATGGGCCAGGAACCATGACACTGAGGAGGAGCTGTGTGCATGCATGTTGTGGGCCGCGAGAGCACTGGGAGCTGAGGTGCTGTATCTGGGGCTTTATTTTAGCCTGGGGCTATTTAGAGTCCTCTTGCAGCTTTCTTGCTACTTAAGAGTTTCAGAGGCTTGCTTCCAAGTTTGGTCCCTAACATGCTGCTTTAAGGTTCAGCTTCCTCATGGTCTCTCAGCATTTTGCCACTCTAGCTTTCAATCTTGTTGCCTCTTGGCCTCTTCCCCCCTGTGTATTGTACTGCTCCCCTATTTCTTTCTTGTTTTTTTAGTTAACAGTGATGGGGTCCCATCATGAGTCTCTGCTCCCTCCTTTCTCTCCCACTTGCCCCCCTCTCTCTAACCATCAGGTGTTTTCTTGCAATGCATAGATTTCTCAGTTGTCACTCTGTCACTCAGGGTTTTCTTTCCTGGCTCCGGGATGACTGTTTAATTTTGTTTTCTGGGAGAGGTTTTAGGGACCTCCTCCCTGGTTGCCATCTTGACCTCTCCGCACTTTTCCGCTTTTTTTTATGCAGTTGTTCTTCAATTTCAGGGCTTTGTGGTTTGAGAATATGCTTCGTATGATTTTAATTTTCTTGAATTTGCTGAGGCTAGTTTAGTGTCCCAGCATATGGTCTATCCTTGAGAATGTTCCATGTGCACTAGGATAGAATGTATAGTCTTGTAGTATAGGATGGAATGTCCTGTAAATGTCAATTATTTACATTGTAGTAATGTATCATTTGGAGCTGGAATTTCCTTATTTTTTTGTTTAAGTGATCTGGCTATGGCTATCAAGGTGGAGGGTGGTGGTTAAGTCTCCTACTCTAATTGTATTTTTGTCAGTTTCATCTTTTAGATGAAAAGATGTCAGTTTCATCTTTTAGATCTTTAAGTATTTACTTTATAAATTTTGCTGCCTCCTGGTTGGGGGCATATATCTACATATTGATGAGTGTCATGTTTTCTTGGTTTTGTACTGTTCCTTTTATCATTGTAAAATGTACATTTTTGTCTCTTATTACCTTTTTAATCCTAAAACTGGTATCATCAGATATAAGTATGGCTACTCCTGCTTTTCTTTGAATGCCATTTCCTTGGAGTATTGTTTTCCACCATTTCCTTCTGAGTCTGTGTTTGTTCTTGTGGCTGAGGTGTATGTCTTGGAGACAGTATATAGATGGGTCTTATATTTTTAATCCAGTCAGTTACTCTGTGCCTTTTTATTGGTGAGTTCAGTCCATTTACCTTTAGGGTGATTATTGATATATGAAGATTTCCTAGGGCCATTTTGTTCTCTGGTTTTTGATTGTTCAGAGTCTTGGTTTCTTCTTTGCTTTTTTCTTAGTGTCTGTTTTTTTATAATGTTCTGTGATTATATCTTCCAGTTCTTTTTTTGGTTGTGTGTTTGGTTCTGGGTTGGTTTTTTCTTTTTTGAGTAGTTACAATGAGGTTTATGAAAAGAAAAGTTTTATGTATTTAGTGGCTCCTTTTCTTAAGCATACTTAAAATTTCTATTCTCTTTTGGGAATTTAGGCCTTTACTTCGTCCCTTTTTATGTTTTTGTTGTCCCAACTTTTTGCCACTTATTTAGGTTTTGTGTTTCAGGTCAAGCATCCTCCTTCAGTATTTCCTGGAGTGCTGGCCTTGTGTTGGAGAATACCCTTGGCTTCTGTATGTCTGAAAAATTCTTTATTCCTCCTTCATATCTAAAGGATAACTTTGCTGGATAAGTTATTCTTGGCTGGTACTTCCTCTTTTTTAACATTTTGAATATATGATTCCACTCTCTCCTGGCTTGAAGTGTTTCTGCTGAGATGTCTGATGACAGCCTGATGGGCTTTACTTTGGAGGTTATAATATTTTTCCCTGGCTGCATAAGAACTATTTCTTTGTCTTTTGACAAATGATCAAGAACTTATTTGAAAAAATAATGACTGAAAGTTTTCCTAACTTGGCAGAGGAGGTAGATACAAGCCCAAGAAGAACAGAGAGTCCCAAACAAGATAAACCCAAACAGGCCTACCCTAGACACATCATAATTAAAACAGCAAAGGTTAAAGAGAAAAAGATAATATTAAAAGCAGCAAGAGAAAGGCAAATAATAATTTATCAGGGACCACCTATATATCTGCCAATGGATTTCTCAACTGAAACTTTGCAGACCAGAATTAAAAGACAGATAAAGAGCTTCCTGGACAAGAAAAAGCTAAAAGAGTTCATCACCACCAAACCAATTCTAAAAATAATATTAGAGGAATTTCTTTAATACGGTAAAATTATGGTTGATAAAATGGCAGTAGTTACATACATCAACAGTTATGAGTAGAGTATCAAATAGAGGAAGAAAGATACAAATTGACTTCACTTATAGGTGAAATCCAAAGAAGGAAATAAACAAGCAGAATAGGAACAGATTCATAGATAAAGAAAACATTTGGTTTGTTGCCAGATGGGAGGAGGGTTAGGCGAGGAGATGAAATAAGGGGAAGGGACTGGAAAGTTCAGTTTGGTGGTCACAAAGTAATAGTTATGGAGATATAAGCTATAACATGGGAATATAGTCAATAATGTTTCAATAAACATATGTGGCATCAGATGAGTACCAGATTTGGTGGAGTGATGGGAGAAGGGTGGAGGGTTGGGTGAAAAAGGGGGAGAAGTCAAGAAGTACAAATTTATAGTTACAAAATAGTCACAGGGATGTAAAGTGCAGCATAGGGTATACAGTCAATAACATTGTATTATAATAACTATATAAGGTGTCAGAAGGGAACCAGATGTATTGGAATGAGGATTTCATAAGTCATATAAATGGCTCATGACTATGCTGTACACTTGAAACCAATATAATATTTTATGTCAAATGTAATTGAAAAATAAAAAGATAAATTAAAAATATAATTTAAAAAAACTCCAACATAGAGACATATGTTTCCCTAATATTCCACAACATTTTCATGACATCAAAACTATAATGGAAAGGGATCTTTGAGATGCAATGCAACACAACCTTAGCTTCTTTTTATTGTTAAATTTATTAGGGTGACATTTACTGGTAAAAATTACATAGGTTCTAGGTGTACAATTCTACAATAAATTGTCTATGTGTTGTATTATGTGTACATCACCCAGAGTCAGTTCTCTTTCTATCACCATATATTAGTGTCCCTGTCCCTTCTCTCTTCATAATTTCCCCCCTTACACTCAGGTAATTACTTAATTATTGACTGTGTCAATGAGTTTTGTTTCTTTGTTGCTTTCAATTTTGTGTTCCACATATGAGTGGAATCATGTAGTTCTTGTTTTTTTTTCTTCCTGTCTGGCTTATTTCACTTAGTGTGATGATCTTAAGATCCATTCATGTTGTCATAAATGGACCTATTTCATCTTTTCTTATAGCTGAGTAGTATTCCATTGTGTAAATGTACCACAACTTTTTTATCCAGGCATCTATCAAAGGACACTTTGTTTCCATGATTTGGCTACCATAAACCTTAGCTTTTAATAAACATGAGGAGACAGAACCAGGTATTTAAGTGAGCAGCATGATGGAAAAGTATTTAACTGCTATTCACTGTAGTTTTATAAGAATTAGATCTGAAACAAATTAGTTATAATAGCTGATACATTTAACAAAGATTTTAAATCTATTATTGAATGAGAATACGTGAGCACACATCCACCCACTTCCCTGGAGCCTCACATCTGCACAAAAGCAGAGGAACAGGTGGCTCCAGGCCCAGCACCTTCTCAAGTACAGGAGTCTGCTCCACATGAAGTTGATGGTTTGGTTTGGTGAGAAGGATATAAATAGTAACTGTGACTCACCATATATGACATCCCTTGTTTCTGTTTATTTTACCAAATTCTATCCACTTTACAATTAGCAACACTTCCTATACTTTATAATATACCTCTGGACTACATAAGGAGTCTGTTATAGGATAACAGGTAGTTGGATAAAAAAAGAAACATCTCTGTTTTTTTTAACACCTTCAGGTAAACAAATCCAAAGCACAATCACCATGGTCATTTTTATCTCCTCAAGGAAAAAGGAGAAAACAGACATCATCATGGAAAATACAATGCCTTTAGAGTTGGTGGGTCTACTATTGCATATGATCTGGAAATTTATATCAAGGAAAATGAAGACAAAATCCTTCTTCTCACATGTGCCTGAAACAAAGTCCAGTTTGTGTCTAAATACCACCTCTTTGGAAATGAAGCCAGCTGCCTGCATTTCTTCAGATGAAAAAGGAATGTATACATTCTGAGGATACTGGGAAGGCAATATGTCAGTTGATTCATCTCATTACATTCTATCTCCAGATACACAACTAGTTATGAAGATGAACTCATGATGATAAATGAGGATGACTTATAAAAACACTAGCAGCCATCCCTGGATCCACAAAGATAATCCGAATATTATAGTTCACTTCTGAGAAGTTTAGTCTCAAAGCACCCTCCTTGAAATGTCTCCCACCTTGTGACTACCTAGAGAGAAACACTGGTAGATCTGGCTGTCATTTCTTATCCAGTCCAGCCCTTTTGCCACAGGTGTAATGGCCTGTTGAGGTCTGTAACCTTCCTGAAGCACTTATGCATCCAAGCCCTCTTATATTTCAAGTGGAAAAAAAACTCCAGAAGGGAACAGAACTAGATCATGAATGTTTGGATGTACACAGGACTGGTAATGGCCAAGTGTGCTCTATGAACACCCCGTGCGCTCTCCAAGGAAGACAAAGGTCACCTTATATCTGTTTCTTCCCAGCTCTCAGGGGCACTGGGCTCTGCCATGTTGTCTGTTTGCCAGAGCCAAAGATGATTCAGTGTTTGTATTTACTGAGGGACAGGTATGATAGCTCTAAGCAGATAGTCTCCAGGCCATGGGAGAGGCCCACAGCGAGCACTCATTGCAGCCCCATACATGTGAGTCTCTGGTGATCAGTAATCATATTAGGGCTGCACTTCTTGTGACTGTTTCTGAGACTGTGGAACTTTTTATAGTTTACTTTAATATTTTCAACGTAAGAAAAATACAATGAGATATAATTAGGTATCCCCAGGAGAATGCATCTACTTCAGTCTTCTCCCCTTGGGGTTTTAGAGGATAATATTCTTACTTAATAGGTCATGCTGAATACAATTTTATGTCTTCTCAATCACAGTATAGGCATCTGCTATTTCACATGGAAGGAAACTTACTCAACACAACTTACAAGCATGTTCTCTTGAGGCAACACATACATGTGCTTTGCCAGTGCCTGGCACCTCCCAAGTGCTCAGTTATCATGTAATGTTATTACTGTCTCCCCTGGCATTTCAGCATGACAGCAAAATGATTTCCTCAGAGAAAAAAATTTAGATATGAACAGAGCATGATGTCATAGTCAATCAAAGATTATAGGTACAACCTATGGTCTTGGAAAAGTCTACAAAATCCTCTGAGCCTCCAATTTCAAATTTGGTAATTGGGGACAGGGGTCTAGGCAGCAAGTAAAGCCTGAAAGCCATTGTTCTAGCCATCTTCAAATGCTAAGGCAATTAATCAAGCAGCTGCTGGCCCAGCTGCTCTTGGAACATTTATTTTTCTATGTTCATCAAGACCATTCACCTTGTCCATCTGTAAGGTTGGGGTTTGCTGTGTGGGTGACAAAAAGCAAAAAGGCAAGAAAATAAACTTTCTAAAGCATTTTCTTTTTTCCCATTTGGGCACAGTAATAGAACTTGCTCGGAAAGTTTTGCACCCACGTGTACATTGGGTAGCCCTGTTTTAGGGGCTACAGAAGGCTCAACCAGTGAAAGAAAAAATTCTTTCCAGGCAAAACCAACATAAAAGAGATGTAAGGTCATGTTGTATGACAATCATTGAAAAACAGCCCTTTTCTTTCTCTTATTCTTTTCTTTTCTTCTTTCTCTTCCTCCCTTTCTTTCTTTTCTTTCTTTCCTTCTTTCTTTCGTTCTTTCTCTTTCTTTCTTTCTTTCTTTTTCTTTCTTTCATCTTTCTTTCTTTCTTTCTTTTTCTTTCTTCTCTCTCTCTCTCTTCCTTCCTCCCTCCCCCTCTCTCTTCTCTCTCTTCCTTCCTTCCCATTCTTTTCTTCTTATCTTCTTCTCTCTCTTTCTTTCTAAGAAATCCTAACATTTATTCATTATAGAATATTCTGTAAGAAATACTATTTTTAAATAAAAGTTGTTGCACATGATAAATCCACAATAAGGCCATGCTTACTGCTGATCTCAGTTTTTTAGAGCAAAGTGGAGAACAATGAAATCAGAACTCTTTCCAAGCGAAAAAAATATACAAGGGCTTTCCAAAAAGTATACAGCCATGTAATATGAAAAATAGAGGTATTTATGGCTGGAATTTTTTTCTGGACACCCTGGTATGTTGCAGCAGTTTACTCCTGAAAGAAATTTTCCAACTCACACTTAGATCCTCTCTTTGACAAATTGCCAACAAGTGTTCATATTTTAAAATAACAAATGCTGAATTAACATCTATCTCACTAATTGGCAGGTCTGTGAGCAGAACTCATGTCCCTTTTGTCCCTCACATGTAGAATAGTGCCTGGAAGCTTGTAGTAAAAAATTGGTGTGTAGAATGATTAAACATATGCATGGATTAAATAGATGACTGAAAAGGAAGCTATTTGATTATGCCTAGACAGGAATTACAGCAAGAAGAGAGAGGTGAGAGAGTAGCAAAATCTATACAAATGAACAAACATAAAAGGCATAGCATTATGGGTCTACTGGTACCCACTCTATAGAGAATTTTAAAAAATGTGAATTTTGTGTAAGGCAATTGGGCAGACTGCCTTTGTTATGACATGATGCTTGAGGCCTGACACAATTTTTGACAGAGGCAAAGGGCTGTTTAAGAAACACTATTGCTTGGTTTGTGTAAGAACCACAGACTCAGTGACAATAAGTAACAAGTGCTGGACTACTGACTTGCTGAGCTAATGAATCAAAATGTGAAGGTGGCCAAATAAACATTAAACATTAAACTATCG
The DNA here is from genome assembly GCA_004026885.1 of Lyroderma lyra. NCBI lineage: Eukaryota > Metazoa > Chordata > Mammalia > Chiroptera > Megadermatidae > Lyroderma > Lyroderma lyra. The sequence goes on along the minus strand of PVJL010015560.1, from coordinate 227 downwards.
AGTGGGTTAGGGAGGGGAGAAAGGGGTGGGGGTGGGAGAGGAGGGGGGGAAGCTAAATATAAGGGGATGGAAAGAGGGGTCACATTAGGTGGCGAACTTATTATGCATCAAGTTGACAATGCACTGTGGAATTGTATGCCTGAAACCTATGTAATCCTTGCTAACAGATGTCACCCCAATAAGTCTAACAATAAAAATTATGACGGACCAGCAAAAAAAAAAAAAAA
>PVJL010015559.1:0-23845 GCA_004026885.1 Lyroderma lyra | reverse complement strand
CATCGGCGGGCGGGCTCCCCGCGGGGAGGGGCGGCCGTGGGAGCGGAGCCCGGGGCGCGCGGAGGGGACGGGGGCGGAGACCGAGGGCGGCGCGGGCGTGCGCTTCCCTCCGTGGTTCCCGCGGGGGCCGGCCTGGGCTGCCTGAGGTGGCCCCTCCGCTTTTCTTTCCACCCACCCGCGCCTCCTCGCGTGTTGCTCGGCGCTTGCTTCCGCGTCCCTTGTGTTAGGAATCAGCATCACCATTTTAATATGCTAATAGTGGTACATCATAAACAACTTTAAATAATTAGCTCACAGTTACTCACCAGGTCCTGAAGTCTCCCCAAAATACATCACAGTCATTAGGTTCTATAACAACATGTACGAGTGGAAAAAATCCAGCTGTTTTCAATACAATGTTATCATATTACATGGCTGGATACTTTCCGGACAGCCCTTGTGTATACTACATGTATGCAATGGAAGTAAAGCCTCATTAAAGCCGGTTATGACTAGAAGCAGCCATAGGAATCTGTTCTTGCTTGTTTTCAGTGCTGGTGGGACAGAATTTACTTTCAGGGGATTGAAAATTCACTAATGAATCCCTAGTCTGACCCCTGTGTTATCTGTGCTTGCTCACATAATGTTTAGCTTACTGTACATTCTCTTACCTTCTGAACCACATCCCAATAACACTAAGTACTTGTATTTTTGCTATTTCGGGTCTTTTTAAATATAAGTCATTCTAACATTTTTCTCTTGAACTTGTGTCCTCTATTTTTACTCCTAATCTCTCTAAGATGGCAGATTTTATAAGCCCACATACTCCTAACTGACCATGATTTCAGTCAGTCTCCAGGAAGGAGAACGTGCACAAGAATTACAGCATAAGCTGAAAATGTGATTCCTTCCAGGTGATGGCTCATGAGTGGCATTTAACTGGGGTGTGAGACTGCCTGCTGACCTCAGCAAATACCTCGTATACTTACTTGTTCACATTATGTTCTTACTAACCCAGGCTGACCTCTGCAAGAATCTCAGATTATTTTCTACAGATAACATGCATGATAATAATGTCTGATTTCAGAACATGGCAGTAATTCTTAATAGTAAGGGAATAAACAAGAGTAGGCAGCCAGTAATTAAATTCAAATTCACTTGAATATTAAAAGAAAATTGGAGGAAAAAAAATAAGAACACAACATATTATCAAATTGATAAAACACACCTGAAATACTTGCTGCAGTTTCACACTATGGGAATAAAGGAAATGCAGTACAATGGCTGGAGAGATAAAAGATAAGATGTATAAATAGGTACGGGGAGGTGTGTTGTATTTGACCATGAGAAGCAATTTGAGAAGATAAAGGAATTGAGACGTGGGCAACATATGATGTATTATCAGTGTTACCTGTTTTCCAAGTTCCCTTTCTTTTTCTTCAAAAATTACAAACTTTTGAAATAACATTCATTTTCTTGTCTCTGTTACTAGATTGCAAGTTCTGTGTTCCCAGTGTTTGTTAAATTTATATCTATTAAATGAATAAATGAATCAACAATTGAAAAAATATAGGTGGCATATATAATGTAGAGATGGAAGTTTATGTATTTAATAATACACATTTTGGGGGGCAGTTTACCACAGAATCTGAGCTGAAAGGTTAGGCTGAAAGTTGAGAGATGCTTTGTTGATGAGCAGCATGTAAGGAGTTCTCTGCTCTCAAATTCTGTTAGCGTTACACACTGAGAATTAAAAATACAACCTGTTTGAGAAGCATTGCTCTGAAGGAAGGATGTGATGGTTACTATTGTCCTACTTCGCTGGTCATATAAATGTCTATACATTCTTAATTCTCAGTCCATGCCACTATTCATGGGAACATGACTAGTGATGGCCTCATGGCCACCAGGAGACTCAAAACTGATGTTTTCTCTACTGTGAGAAGCACCGGGCGTAACAGAAATCAGTGTCACTGCCCTCGTGTGACTCACTAGAGCTAATCCAGATTGTTACTTTCATTAGGTGTTAGGAAAAGAAGTCCAGGTTTATTATATTTATTTTTAAAAATTTTATGAATAGTGGCCTGTATAATATAGCAATTTAGAATTTTAAATTGTTTCTCTTTTATCAGTTGGCATCAACAGAGTAACTCCCACAGAATGATTACTATTATCTCTTGAGACTGAACAGTAAACTGACCAATGTGTTTGTTCACACTGATGAAGTGTCCCAGCTCGGATCCTAATCTAAGATTTGGAATCCAGGGGTCTCTCCACTCTGGGACCAAGGAGGACTCTGCCCCATGGGGACACTTGCTGTGTGGCCTCACACCTCACTGTCCTTTCCTGTCTGTCACTTCCCGCAGTGGAACCTACGGTGACCGTGTCCCCATCCAAGACAGAGGCTCTAAACCACCACAACATGCTTGTCTGCTCGGTGACAGATTTCTATCCAGGCCGCATCAAAGTTCGGTGGTTCCGGAATGACCAGGAGGAGACAGAGGGCGTCGTGTCCACGCCCCTCATTAGGAATGGGGACTGGACGTTCCAGATCCTGGTGATGCTGGAGATGACTCCCCAGCGAGGAGATGTGTACACCTGCCACGTGGAGCACCCCAGCCTGCAGAGCCCCATCACAGTGGAGTGGCGTAAGGGGCAGTTTGTTCCCTTTCACTGTGGGACCCACAGGACAGAGGGCACACAGAGCTTCCCCGGCCCATCGCATCTCCTCCCTCATCCCTGGTGTCACTGCTGAGCTGGGAATTGCAGGACACTAGATGCCTCCTGTGCCATGGCAGGGGCATCAGGAGACATGACCTCATGGCCTTTCCAGGCACAGGGAGGTCGCTCCATGCACCACGGCCCCAGACCCAGCCCTGTAGCCCCGAAGGGTTGTCTGTTACAGCTGGTGACTGGGGCCTCAGGGTCTAACGCCCCCACTTCCTCCCACCCACCCACAGTGTCCAAGGACTTGTCTGGTCCTCCCCTGGGGGTGGTCAGAATGGCAAGAGAGGTTCCCTGTCACTTCCACCTCCTGTCCCTCAGACAGGACGTCAGGCTTCCCACAGGGACCCTGTGGCTGTGGGGACAAACCTGACACGCAGGCTCTGCTCCCCAGGGGCACAGTCTGAATCTGCCCAGAGCAAGATGCTGAGTGGCGTCGGGGGCTTCGTGCTGGGGCTCGTCTTCCTGGGGCTGGGCCTGTTCATCCGCCACAGGAAACAGAAGGGTAAGGAGCTCCGGGGAAGGGGGAGGGGGGCCGTGACTGAGACCCTCTGCTCCTGACCCTGACAGGGAGGAGGCTGGGCTGGTGGGGGGAGGAGACAGAGCAGCTGAGGGGAGACTGTGGCCTCTGATTTACTGGCTGAAAGGGTGGCCCTGCCACAGGGTGACTGGAGGACTGTATTCTGGGACTTCCTTCCAGTCCATTATCTCACTGACTCCTTTTCCAAAGCTTCCTCTAAGAGGGTGAGAAGATCAGCTTCCTTCCCTTCTAGTGACAGTTTCATTCATTTTGGGGGATTATAGCATGGGGCAGTTAAGGCCTGTGGCTGCTAGGCAGTGAGAGAATAAATTTCCAGTTTAGTTGCGTATCTCGTTTCCCTTTGGGGTGAGTGAGTTTGTAGTGAGACCTTTCTCTGTGTAACTTCCTTTTGCAGGACCTAGTGGGCCTCTGCCAGGTACCATTGCTCTATTCAGTGGGGGATGTGGGGTTGATGAGAGGGAAGGGTGTGACATGACTATCTGGGCACAGTGGTCTAGGTTCATGGCCTGTGCCCTGCCACGAGACTGAGTCAGGGGAAAAGATTGTCCAATTTCTGTAGGAAGTTCTGGAGGTTGTCACCCAGAACCAGGCCACAACTTTGGTGGCATCTTTCTGTGAAGCTTGTGGCCAGAGCCATGTCCTGCGTGTTAGACACCAGGCTGATGCCCACTTTGTGCCACATGGTGGTGGCTACTGCCTGTGGGTATTTATAAGTGACTGAAAGAAGCTACTAGTGGTAGTGGAAAGAAGGTGAGTTGTCATCTAATTTACCAAAAAGTGTGAAATCATATTCCGCAGAAGCAACAGCTGCCCCCTCGCCTCCCACACATCTGCCTGGAGCTGAAGTGTCACGTCCCCTTTAGCAGATACTGGGGGAGGCGATGGTGGCATGCCCTGGGCCCAGCTTTCTCTGTCTGATGCTGCAGGGGCCCCAGGGGAGGGGACAGGACGCATCACTCCGGGTGCCCCGTACTGACCACTCTCTCCTCCACAGGGCTCCTGCGCTGACACCGGAGGACACTTGGGGCTTGGTTTACCCTCTTCTGAAATGCCTGCCTGTCCTTGCCCAGAACTCCCAGCTGCCTGTCAGCCTGTCCTTCTGAGATCAGAGTCCTACAGTGATGCTGATGCAGTGGCCAGGTCGCCTGCTGTGACCCCCACCCCAAGGACCTGACCAATGCTGTTTCCTGCACCGACCTGGAGCCTCTGCCTTTGTGCTGCCAGCAGCATCTGCTCAGGCCTCAGGCGTTTTCTGTTTCTGTTCTCCCCCCACGGACTGCCGGAGAGAAGCACACTGAAGCCACTCACCTTACAGCTTTTGTCATAATTAAACATGAGTTACCTGTCCTGACGCTCCTTAAATGAACAGAGGCAGGAAAGCACTGCAGAATGAAAGAAAGATATTTTCAGTTGGCTCAACCCCAACCTGGGACCAAAAGGAAGGGTTGTTCCTTGAAAACACACTAGGAATCATCTTGGGGTGCCACATAAGGGTGGAAAGAGGAGACAGAAATTCCTTTTTTTACCATTTTTATCGGGGTGACATTGGTTAGTAAAATTATAGAGGTTTCAAGTGTACAACTCTATAATATGTCATCTATGTGCTGCATCGTGTGCTCACCACCCAGAGTCAGGTCTCCTTCCATCACCATAATGTGACCGCCTCCTTCCTGTACCACCCCCTCCCTCTTTGGTCACCACTGAACTGTGGTCTGTGCCCATGAGTGTTTGTTTCTTTGTTTGTCTTGTTCCTTAGTTGATTTCAATTTTATATCCCACATATGAGTAAAATCGTGTTTTCTGCCTTTTTCTGTCTGGCTTATCTCACTAAGCATGATGATCTCCAGGTCCATCCATTTTGTTGCAAATGGCAATATTTCATCTTTTCTTACAGCTGAGTAATATTCCATTGTGTATATGTACCACAGCTGCTTTATCCAGTCATCTGGACAGGGCACTTTGGTTGTTTCCATGACTTGGCCACCGTGAATAATGCTACAGTGAATATTGGGATATGTACATTCTCTGCAGAAAAACGTTTTCAGATATTTGGGATAGACACCTAGAAGAGGAATTGCTGGGTCATATGGTAACTCTATTCTTAATTTTTTGAAGAACCTCCACACTGTTTTCATAGCGGCCTGTGCCAACTTTTATGAGAGTCCCTTTTTCTCCACATCCTCTCCAGCACTTGTTATTCCTTGTCTTGTTGATAACAGCCATTCTCACAGGTGTGAGGTGGTATCTCATTGTGGTTTTGATTTGTATTTCCCTAATAGCTAGTGAAGTTGAGCTTTTTAAAAATATGTCTATTGGCCATTTGTATGTCTTTTTACATGTTTTTTCAGGTCCCCTGCCCTTTTTAAAATTGGATTGTTTGGGGGGTTTTTGTTGTTCAGTTGTAGGAGTTCTTTATACAGTTTGTATATTAGCCCCTTATTGGAGATGTTGTTTGCAAATATTTTCTCCCATTCAGTTGGCTGTCTCTTTGCCTTGTTGATGGTTTCTTTTGCTGTGCAGAAGCTTTTTAGTTTGATATAGTCCCATTCATTCATTTTTGCTTTCACTTCTCTTGCCTTTGAGGAAAATTATTTCAATCATGACATCCTTCATGGTTCTTTAGTGTTGACATTGAGTGCAGTGGCCTTAGGATGTGCCGGCCTCTTTTCTCATTGGTGAGGGTTCTGTGTGTAAGCATAGTGAAATAGTTTGCAGACCGATACAGTGGCCTCTGCTAACTGATGTTTCAAATATATCCTGGGAAATCACATTGATGGAGGTCAATTTTTATTTTTCAGAAAGTATAACAAGCAATGAAAGTACTATTTTTGGTTTCAAATGATAGAAATCGAACATAAATTTATTTTGTTCATGTTACAAGTAGACCTGGGGTCAAGTTGATTACAGAAGTGGAGAAGTCCATATATTCAATGAGATCTGTATCTCTTCCTTTGTGTCATCTCTACCTGTGCACCTTTCATTGGTGTCTCTCTTTGTCCTTGTATGTTTCTATCAGTGTGCCTGTCTGTCTCTCTGCAAGTTTGTCTCTGTCTTCCTTGTTGGGTATCTCACTGCATCACTGCTTTTCTGTCTCTTTTTTTCTCTGTCTTTTTGAACTTTTGTTACTGTTTACTTGCATCTCTTTATCCTCTGTGTTTCTTTTTGTATCTATTTCCTGCATTTCTCTTTCACAACACCTTACACTTAATCCCATCTCTGTTTCTTTCATTGTATATCTCCATCTCTATCTCCCTCTCCCTCTCTCTTTCCCCTCCTCCCCCCCCTCCCCCCCCGGCCTTGTGTTTCTAGCATGTCTACCAGGATTTTAACCATTTTAGCAGAGATACTGATTGGCTTAACCTGGTAACATTCACACGTCTCAAAAACATCATCCTGTACATGGGATGTGGACAGCCAGTGTTCTGTTTATCACACTTGTTAGGAACAGGGACTGGAGTTTTCAGATCCTGTGTTCCTGGAAATAACTTCCCAGAGTGGTAATGTCTACACTTGCCATGTGGAGCAGCACAGCCTTTAGAGCCCCCTTACTGTGGCGTGTAGATGCAGTTTGTGTCTAGTGGACTCCAACAATGGCAGAGCATCCTGTGGTTCTAGGCTCCAGTGCCCCTAGGAGGCTGTTGACTCGAACCATCTCACTCCTGTCTCCTGGTGGCACTGCTGAGCTGGAATTCTCAGAGGACACAGCTCCCCTTGTCTGTGAACATAGTGACTGGTTGATTCCTGATGACATTCTCTTCCCAGGTGTTAGGAAGATCACTACACACTGTGGATCCTTGTACATGATTTCCATCTCAGTCTCTGGGTCATGAAGGCGAGTGGTTGAGAGCTTACCTCTGAGGTTATGGAGGGCCATGCTCCCAAGGAGTAGGTATTCCCTTTCCCCTGCTCCCTCACACATATCCTGGGTCTGGAGAGCCAATGACAGGTCCTTCCCTGTCTCCGATGAATTCAGAATGGAGAACTAGGCTTCTTTGAAACCTTCATCTCCTGTAATCCAGGCTGCACTGCAGGTCATCAGGCAGGGACACTAGGGTATGGGGACAGACAGTGAAACCTGGGATTTTATTCCGCAAAGTCTGCATCTGCTGAAAACAAGATGCTCAGTTTCTGTGCTGGTTTGTCATCTGCCCGAGGGTCGGCATTGTCATTCACTGTAGGAGTAAAGATGGAGTGACACTCTTGGGGAATTGGAAGGACTCATGTTAGGTGACAAGGGAACCCTTGCTCTCTGTATGTGGTGGTTTGCTTTTGTCTCTGCAAAGGCAAGAGGCAGGGCTAGACACTGAACCAGACTTGGAGTTTAGGGAGATAATGAAATCTGATTGTTTAGTTGAAACATGATCCCTGTTTAGGGGTGAGTGGTAGAGTATATTCTGGGACATTCTTACAGTTCAACACTGTCACACCAGCCCCATGCTGGAAGATTTCTTTTTAATGAGAGGGTCAGAGTCTTCTTTTTTTTCAGTGACAGTTTCATACAGCTATTATTTTGCACCCAGAATTTATTGGGCAATTTTATCGTTAATTGATTAATTAATTAAAATAACAAGAACATCTTTTATACAAGTTTGCTAACAAAAAAACCCCTGAGTGTTAGTGGGCATATACCTTGCAGAAAAGGATATGGGTGTACTAGACACTAACCTGCTAGTAATGAGCATTTGGTCTTACCTTTTATCACATCCATCAGTGTGTCTTTGGGAGACAGTGGCATTTGCCAATATAACAAGTTCCTGCACATTTCCCAGCCTTCTCTGCAGTTCGCTTGAGGTCATATGTCTAGTATCAGCCCGTAGAAATTAAATGTGGGCGTGAGCTCTCTCTGCTCTGTCTTCCTCTGGACACCACTGTTGAGGTGATGGCATACCAGATGTTGAGAACTCTGTACCTGAGTCACATGAATGACTATGGAATCAAGTCACCTTTATTGAGCTGAGCCACAGAGATTTAATTTTCCCTGTTGGTTAAGATCTTACTACAACATAACTTTGTCATTCCTTACTATAATAATGGAATGTTTACTTGAAGGAGGAAAGTTTGTAAGTCAAAAGGGCAAGTCACTGACTTAATGAAAATTGAGATGACTAATTTTTAAAAGCATTTGTTTGTTTTTGTTCCACCTGAAAATTATGTATTTTATTTAGGAGACACTATCTTGATCCACCCAGATTCCTCCATTTAGGACTGAAGGAGTCACCCTTAGTTTCGGGAATGTTGCTGTTAGAGCCTTCAGCTGTCAGCCCTGCTCTGGAATTTCCTTAGGTGAGGAGAGCTGTCTCACCCAATTTCACCTTATTTCCCAGGGGAACTATGTCCTCTGGCTGCTCGGTGTGGGGTGTAGAGGTCCTGAGCCAACTTGGAAGGGCCCGTCAGAACTCCCTGGGAGTTAGGCTGAGAACTTTGTGACTACATAACAGCCCAAATCTAAAATCCTGCTTTAATTCATGAGTCATTTTACATAAATCTCCTTTTAGTTTCTATTGTAATTTTAGTGCATTTACTTTTGTGTCTTCTTCCCTTACTGGTAAGTATGACCAATATCTCTTATCCTCCTTCCTGATCGGATAAAGGTATCAGCATGGCTCTCCTTCCTTTCCCCTCTTTTCCCCTCCCACTTGTGAAACCTAGGTGCCTGCAGCCTTTAGAAGTTCCTATTGTCAGTTCTCTTTCCATCACAATACATTTGTGTCCCTGTCCTTTCTGGGTGATGAAATATAATACAACACAAAGAAGGTGTACTGTAGAACTGTACACCTGGGACCTATGGAATTTTTACTAACAACATCACCCCAATAAATCTAACAATAAAAAAATTTAAAAGAGTAAATTTTATGTCATTTTAAAAACTTTATTGTAGATTACCAAAATTCAGTTTTAAATAAACTGATTAAATGGCAAAAAACAAAAAACAAAAACCCCCAACATATTGTCAAAGCTGAAAATACTAACATTTGCTGTAACAATAATTGTATTTGGGCTTTGCTCATAGCTTAATTCTAAAAGTGGAAAAAGGTTATTTATCACTATACATATCACTGAGGTGAAGCATGTTAGGTTTGCCGTGGGGCTGCCTTAGTAGGATCTCTGTTCAGTGACGTCTGGGTTGAACCCACTGTTTCTTGCATTCCCTGCCTTTTTATTTTCTGAATAACAACCTCACTTTACTAAGTCATACTCTTAATCAACTTCCAAATGTTGTAACCCAACGCGAGGAAGATAGTAAACCACAAACGCCTCGAACCCGATTGGGCGAATTAGGAGTCTTTATTAATCCGGCGGCCACGGAGGACTAATGTCGCTGCAAAACCCGTGGCCCCGAAGGGGTTTATATAGGCCATAAGGGCTGAGCAACCGGTTTGTGTAGTTTAAGACGGAGCGGGGTTTCGACAAAGGGGTCGGAGCAGGCTAGGTTACAGAAGCGAAAACAAGCGTTAGTTCCGGGTTGGACAGGTGGGTGGAACAGTTACAGAGTATCTGGACAACACGGGTGGAAAATTGCAGTATTTTAGGGTAAATTACAGAACATTTAAGATAAAGCATTATCTCCATGCACAGTGGCGCAATGGCGCAACCAGCCGTGGTGGCGCCCCCTCTACCCAGTACAGAACACACGTGGTATAATCATCTGAACTATGCATGGTGACCTTTAGCTTAGTGGCATAACTAGACTCAATGGCACCACCTTAATATAGCTTAGCACACAATAAAAATATGTGTGGTAAATAAATTTTATATCCTTTTATATCTATTAGTATTCTTATTCTTTCTTCGTGCCTTATTGTGATTTTGAACAGGTGTACATTTATTGATAGAAAATAATTTTCCCTTAGAAAATCCAGACCTTTTTTCATTACCTTAATGATTGAAGTATCTGACACCCTGATTTTTTTCTCTGTTCAGTTTATTTTTCCTCAATGGGATATTTTATTATTATTTTTTTTCACCCTTAAGGTCCTGCAATTTTAAAAATAATGTACTTGGGCTGAATCTTTAGTGGCTTAGCTCAATAAAGGGGACTCAATTCCATAGTTATTCAAGAGACTTAGGTTATGGAGTTTCCAACATCTTGTACATGTTAATTTTGTTAAACATCTGACAGCCCTTTTATGTAAAGTATTAGGTCCTTTATATTAAGAAATTTTTTCTTCTTATTTGTTATGATAATTTTCTCCATTTCTGTTTTCTCTCTAGGTCTGTTAACTTGACGTTAAATTCTTAGGTCTATTCCCTATGTCCCATCTTTTCTGCCACATGTTACATTTCTTTGCCTTTTTTTTTTTTTAATTTCAGGGAGATTTTTCAATCTTTCTATTAAAATGTTCAGTTTTTACCTCTTTATTATCTTTTATAGATGCAATATCTTTTCACTTCTATGAATTCTAATTAAAAGACTTTAATGAATTGTTTGCTCTTAAACGCACTTTCTCTCCTCTGATGATTTTCATTTTATTTTATTCTCACCTTCTCTTTCATATTGCAAGATTTTCTTAAACTTTTGCTCTGCCCTTTTGAACCTTGTTCTTCAAATAATACAGATGATTTTATTTCATTGGAAGATACATTTCTTCAACTCTCCTCTAAACTTCACTAAATTATACCTGGTACCTCTCATGTTACCTTGTTCTTTTCCTTTATAAATTCTTCTGAATTTGTAACTATATGTTTGTGGAATTATTTCATGTGTATATATTTCCTCCCATTGAAGTATAAGTTTTTTGAAGACAACGAATGTTTTCACATTATTTAATATACTCAGAATGTAGTATGGTATGATCACAACCCTGCTACTCAACCCTTTTTTGCTTTATTGTTTGAATTAGCAAATATATTAATAAAGTTGGGGTAGTCCAGTCAATAATAAAGGGAGCATTACTTGGCTTTCTTTGCAGGTATTGCTTGTTGCATACTTAATTTTCGGGTTTACATTTCTGAGAGGGTCCTGTAGTCTGAAGTAGCATTTGGATACTCAGGGTTTCCTAAATGTGATAAAGAAGAAAACTTTAAAAACCATAACTTCAAATTGTGCTTATTTTTTGTCTTTCCTGGAATACTTAAAAAAATACTCTGTACTATGGAAAATTTCAACTATATACAGTAGTAGCAGGAATAGTACCATATATCAGTGGGCCAGCTTTAATAATGATCCATCCATGGGCCGTTCACTAAACCCACCCACTTTATCTTACATGCACACTGGATTATTTTGATGATAATCTCAGACATCATTTCACTCTTAAATATTTTATTATGAAATCTAAAATACGATAACTTTTGAGAAACATAACAAAATGCCATATCGCACCTGAAATTAATTAATTGCTTAGTGCAGTCAATATTCAGTTTTTCTGATGGTCTTACAAGAATTGTTTTTTTCTGCACATTGCAGTAGTTCCCCCTTACCATCAGGAGTCCAGCATAAAATTTCATCATACTACTTAGAATGGCATGCAGTTTAAAACATATGAATAGTTTATTTCTGGAATTTTCCATTTAATATTTTTGGACCATGGTTGACCATGGGTATCTGAAATCATAAAAAGCAAAACCGTAGATAAGGGGGACTGTTGTCTTACAACTGCCAAACCGTCTGTCCCCCCATGCATTCCCCATGACTTCCTAAGGCAGGAGCTAAGCGTGAAGGCCATGGGGGCATAGAATACCTCACATCACCCTGTATGGCTCCAGAGGATGGCTGGTTAGTCAATGACAGGTAAGAGTCCTCAAGGGAGGAGCAACCTGAGACAGGCACAGTCTCATGGGGCCATCAGGAGAGAACTTGGGCTCTACAGAGGTGAGACATAGACCCTCACCCTCTCTGAGGTTAATCATCAACTCCCTGGCTGCCTGGTATCCCAGATTACTCCCAAGGTGACCTGAAAGAACAATATCGGTCGTGTGCCAACGGGAACAATTTAGGTACTGAGCCAACCCCCTGAGGTGATTTCGGTACACTGAGTCCTTTGGACTATATGTTCTTATGGAGATACAATGCATGTTGACACACAATGGGGACTTCTAGGGGGAAAGGCAGCCCCCTAGGCAGCACTACTCACAGACTGTGGAATAACCAGTCTCACTTCCTTGTGTGCTGACCAATAAAGGTTATGTGGTGGCTGGATTCGAGGCCTCAATCCATGAGGTTGGAGCCCCTTGGCCCCCCCTTTAAACTCATTTTTGGCTGCTGTGTTTCACCACCTTGTGCCGCCCTTCCGTTCACCCACTGCCTGTGTCGTGCGGGATGCGACAGGGGACTACTGTATTTTATTACATTTTTATTGACAATATCCTTCCCAGATAACATATTTTGCAGATGATGAAACTGGGGCATAGAGAGGTTCAGGGATACAGACACAGAGCTAGTAAGTGAGAGTCGGGACTGCACTCTAAAGTTCGTACCTTTTGCTGAATATTTACTAACCATTTTACATCACACATTATTCATTTCCCCTTTCTCAATTCTCTCTCCCCTACTCCCAGATCCTTTCCTTTGGTCTGTCCCATCCATTCCCTTCTCCGTATTTTCTTTTCCTCCCACCTGTGCCTGGAGCCAGCTGCAGGGTGACCACAGCTCTCACTCCCATCACCTTTTAGTGAGCAGGTCAGGGCACATGGGACACCTGCTTAATTTAAACCTCTTTGGGTTCTACACCACTGCTTTTTGTGTTTCTCCTTTGGCCCTGTGAAAGGGTCCCAGGTCATCTAAAAGAGATTCAATCTAGAAGCCTCTATTTACTGTGTACCACACTTCCTGGATTTTATGTTTTGAGAGAGTATAAACATTTTCAATGACAGACTGTGTACAAAAATGTGAATGATCTCTGTTTTTGCTGAAGCTTGGTGATGAGTACATGGGGGTTCATTATACATTTTTGCTTACTTGTGTGTATGTTGGAAATTCTTTTGTGAAAAAAAAAAAACAAACCCAAACCACTCTTCTCTGTACCTGACATTTCAGCAGCTGCCTTCCTTTCTTATCACATTCTCTATTTAATGCTATGGTAAAGAAATAACTTTCAAAATAAAGTCTCATGTTGTACACATTTAATTTATAGAATTTTTCATTTTCAATTACACCTCAATAAAGCTGATAGAAAAAAAGTCAAACATAAACAAAACTTAATTTCTGAAGTAAATTTCTTATGACTCCAAGATTAGACCAAACTTCTTAAACTACTTAAATAAAGACAAATATCATGGTGTATTTTCTTCCTTTTCCATTCTTCCCCTTTTTATGTCACTGATCTCATGTAAATTGAATGTGTGGATGCAGAGAAATGGAAACGTGTCTTAACAACTCTCAGAAGTACAGCTCAGTGTTTCTGACTGCCATGGAGTCAGTCATGTGAAAATGGCTTTGTGATGCAGCTGAAACTCCATGCTGGAGGGTTTGTTAATCAGATTTACTCACCAAGCATCCTGCTTTTCTCATACAGAACAAGGGCAGACTTATTAAACCACTTTGTATGGCAGGCATATCCTAGGGAGTGAGGGGCAGGGCTGCTACTCGGCTCCTGATGACAGCTGAATCCCAAAGACCCGAAGGTTCTGGTTTCATATCCCATGAGGACAAAAATATTTCACTGTTCCTTATTGCAACACATTTCTCCTTTCACTCCAGCCAGCTGCCCATACATAGCACCAGGTGAAAGGGTGTGTGGCCTGTGCTCATCTATCATCACTATTGGAGAAAGAATTCTATAAATTAATTGTCCCCACAGTAGGCCAAAATTGCTAGCTTTCTATTTCATTATGGTATTTTATTTATTTTATTTTTTATTAAGGTATAATTAACATGTAACATCATATAACTGTATTTTGTCATGTATAATGTGTGCCCATGTATAATGCACACCCACATTTTTGGCCCAAACTTTTAGGGAAAAATATTTTGTTCTAATTCAAGTTTTTATTTGTTCATATTTAGGTACTTGTTTTTATTATAAGGAAATTTTAGCATTTATTTTTTAACATAACTCATATATAGAATTCAAAACTGAAAGCAACAAAGAAACAAAAATTCATGGACACAGTTAATAGCTTAGTGGTTACCTGAGGGTAAGAGAGGAGGGGGTGGGAGAGGAGGGTGTGGGTGTCAAACATGTGATGGAAAGAGAACTGAGTCTGTGTGGTGAGCACACAATGCAACCCATAGATGATGTACTGTGGAACTGTACACCTGGAACCTATGTAATTTTTACTAGCCATGTCACCCCAATAAATTTAACAATAGAAAAACTGATTATCATATTCCAAGGTCTTATTTTGCATACCAATATCATTATTGACTTCGAGTTACACTTTTAACTCATAAGCATAAATAAAATAATTAAAAACATTTATATACCTACAGAATTAGTACTACCCATAATGTGCACCCTTAATCTTCCCTCATAAATTTGAGTAAAAAACATGCACATTATACACAGCAAAATATGGTGGTTTCAGGTATACAACATAATGATTTACTATTTGGACATATTCTGAAATGATCACCACAGTAAGTGTGGTTAACACCCATCACCACACATAGTTTTAAAAAAAAGGATTTTTAACAATGATTTTGTTTGAACATGAATCAAAACAAAGCCTAACATTCGGTCATTATGTTTCTTTTCTTTTAATGTTTAATTTACCCAATTTCTATACTTTCTTGCAAATTGCTTGCTGAAAAATGGAGTTGTTTGTCTATTAGAACTTCCCATGTTCTGGATCTTGTTGGCTGCATCCCTGTGATGTCATTTATTGTGGCACTTGTGACTTGGCCCCCAGAACATGTAACACCAATTGTTAACATGTATTATATTAACTGCTTATTATGTGTCAAGCTATGTGTGAAGTGCTTGATTTGTAACAAAATGTCTTCTTTCAAAATCTCTAAATTGTATGTGATAAGTACAAACCTGAAATATTGTATATGATTTTTCAATTATGTAGATTTTAAATAGCATACTAAATATTTATGTCATACTTGATATACACAATGAGAAATAATTCAAATAACTCAAATAATTGTTCAAGAATCACATAATTTAAAATCAGAATGAGTGATTTCCAACTTTGTTTATAGTAATGTCATGTAGTGATCCCACTTTTAATTTTTAGCTGATAAAAAATATTTGCTTCTATTTTTTGGAATTAATTTTAATTAGGTCATATTAAAATTATGTGAAAACTTTATAAATGAATCTTTTTAACAAAATCCAACCACCATTAAATTTGTTGACCTCAGTACTTCAAGGAGAAGGAGTCCAAGTAGGGCAGTACTTGTATATTTCTGGGAAATGGGTCATAATGCCATTCAATATAATCCTTATATTACAGTAACACACAAACACACATACACACACACACACACACACACACCATCTCCAAAATGCTGGTTTCTTACCTTATGAATTACTGAAATTTATTCAAAATCTTATTGCCAAAATTTCTCAGAACATTTGTACATTTTCTAGTGACTTACATTTTTTATATTAAAATTTTATTTTATATATTTGGAATCATAATTGCTGACCATTTCTTTCTTTCTCATACATTTTATTTTAGAGCAGTTTTAGGTTCACAGGAAAACTAAGTGGAAGGTGCAGAGATTTCCCATACACCCTCTGTCTCCAGCATGCACAGCCTCCCCCATTAGCAACAGCCCTCACTAGGGTGGTACATTTGTTACAATTGATGAACCTACACTGACACGTCTTATCACCCAAAGTACATAGATTATATAAGGGTCCACTCCTGTCTATGGGTTTGGACAAATGTATGACATGTATCCACCATTACAGTGCCATACAGAGTAGTTTCACTGCCCCAAAATACTTCATGCTGTGTTGCCTGCATTTTCATGCCCACTTCTGGCTCAGATTCCCTGTATTGACTAATTCCTGGTCTGCATTTTAAATTATTCTCTACTTTTACCTCACAGGTAACTTTTCTCCATTGACCTTCCCCACTCCTCCCCAAAGTAAACGTACATAAAGATCTGTTGCATGTAACATACTTGACTAAAAATTTGTGGACTATGAGGAGGGATTATATTGCTTATTACGATAAAAAGCCAGTCAAGTATTACAACTTCTTACTGTAGGAGTTCTCTTAGCAACCCATTCACCAATGATATGTTGCTGATCACGCTACCCTACCTATTGACTAAGCCTAACCCGAGCTCAGCCTTTCTCATTCTAGAGAGAAAAAAAAATCCTCCAATTAACGTATGAAAAGAAATTCATCCATAGCTCCACCTTTGAGTCTCCTAAATCTTTAAAGGGCTCAGAAAAATGAAAGTGTTTTTCATATAATGAAAATAATCCTGTTTTAAAAATAAATTCATGGTGGATATAACTAGTGATGTTTTCTTATATATTTGTATACTATGTGTAAGGCACTGCCTACATGTTAAGATTATTCAAGTTTTGTCAGTAACTCTGCAAGGAAAATATTATCATTCCCATGTTATGGATGAGAAAAATAATTTGGATCAGATTTCTTTGCACTGAACTCCGCTTTATGAATTACTGTGTTTATGAATTATTGTGTTAATATCCTTTCCCCCAGTTATACTTTAAGCTCACTGATGCAGGTGGCATGGACAGGAGCAGCCTCATTCATTTCATAGCTGTTCCATAATGTCATCCTAGGTGTGATGTACCGACTCAGTAGCTGCAGAGTGGAAAGACTGAGGCAATGTACTCAAAACAATTTCAAAAGGCAAAGTGACTTTAAGTTGGTTCGCGTATGCTCTCAGAATTGAGGTCATGAACATACCCAGGAGAACCACAGAATCCCTTCTGTTGATCCATTTCCTCTGCAAGCGTTCCCACTGAGATAGTAAATCTGGAGGAGGATGCAGCACCAGCACCCATGGCCGCCACTACATTATCTCAAACGTGTCCCTTGTGGGATTGGTCTCTCGTAGGTTCATGCTTTCCCAGTCAGGAGTGGTGAGGGGCAGAGGACTGGGGATATTGGGCTGCTTTGCTGCTCCCCAGGGAACACAGGGACACACAGGGACACACAAAGGTTCAGTGAGCCTGACTTATCCACCTAGAAACATTCTGCCTCCACATTCACTCTACTGTCCCCGACACGCCATGGTGGCACAGGAAAATCTACACTGTTATCTAACAGGGATTCACATAGGAGGTCAGACAAATACACCTGTGTCCCAGGGACCCTAAATGTGTCTGTGGTTTCTACTCCTATCTGTTTTCCCATTGTTACTGACCCTAGGTAAGGACCAAGTACTGGGTCCTTCTCAGATTCCCACGTTACTGCCTATTCTAATGCCCTCCTGACTGACTTCCGTCTCCTTCCTGCCTGGAGAACTCTTGTCTCCTCAGGTGAGGAGGGGAGAAGAAAGCTTCTACTATCATCATTTATTCTGCACAAATTTAAAGCTTTAGGAATAAATTTTTACTTCTGATACTTCTGAGATTCAAAATTTCTTTCTACTAATTTCTCAGTTATAACTTTTAAGAGCTATATTAAAGTGAATACAGATTTCTTGATTTTTGTGTCTCTTACAACAAATCTACACTAAGGACAGAGGGTACATATTACCTTCACGGATGCCTGAATTGAGGGGTGAGGGGAGCAGGTGGCAGTGGTCAAAGGTGGGAACACAAGGAAGAGAGAAATGTCCTCAGCTCAGAGAGTAAAATATTTCCAGGCTGCATTTGTTTCCATTTGTGTTACTGGGCATAAATCATGATCTGATAAATGAGATTAAATGGGCTGAAGTATGAAGGGCCATGGTCCTAGTCAATCCTGAATGAAAGAATTCAGTGAAGTTCTCATAAAGGGATTTATTACTTCCATGGAGATATTAGCTCAGGGTCACTGAGGGATTAGGTAGTGGGTGGGATACCCCAGGAATCCCATAATAGGTAACAACTGAGAAAAGAAAAACAAATTTAGGATGCTGGGGGAGAAGTCTGAGGCGTATGTGAGATCTGAGGAGGACACAGCACCTTAAGTCCCAGAGAAGCAGTGAGAGGCGTGTAGGGGGAAAGAAGGAATACGATGAACTGGGCCAGGAAGTAGTGCTGGTCCCCGGCACGTCCACATTTCTGCTCCTGTAGATGGACAATGTACCTGCAATAAGACAGTGATCAATGCACCCCAAGGGGCTCCTGCGCCATCAAGTTTTCAACCACATTTGTGTTCACAACCCCCTCCCACGTCCCTTCCTCCTCCTTTTACAGGTCTGAACCCTTACCTTCCCTTCACAAGGGCCCTTGGTGTCTGGGGGCAGCACCTGAGCGCAGGCCTTGGATGATGAAGACAGTGCCTGCCACGATGCCCACGAGGCCCACGGCCAGCCCCAGGGCGCAGACCACAGTCTCTGTCAGCTCTGACATGGGGGCTGGAATCTCAGGCTCTGAGAGGGGAAGTTGTGGAGGTCAGAACACACAGGATGGAATGGGAGGGGCTGGTTCTACAAAGACTTGGGGCACGGGGCTTAGAGAGGAGTGTGATTTGTCATCAGAAACCTTTGAAGTGTTAAGTTCAGGGGCATGAGAGTTAGGAGGTAACAGGCAAGATGTTCTGATTTGACAGAGAGAAGCCACCAAACGTTGAGGAACTCATACATACCCCAATGCTTCAGAAGTGGCTCGTCCAGGCCCCAGTGTTCCACCTTGCAGTCATAAATGTTATCAGCAGAAGGGAGGAAGGTGAGGTAACTGATCTTCCAGAAGGAATAATCATCCTTGGTCAGGAAGCTGGTCTCAGAAACACCCTCTGTGACTGAGTGCCCATTGCTCAGCCATGTGATGTTGAGCACAGGAGGGAAGATGTTGTCCACAAGACAGATGAGGATGTTGGGCTGGCCCAGCATCACAGGGGACTTGGGAAACACAGTCACCTCAGGGACCTCTGTGGGGAGGAAACAGCACTGGTATGAATTGTGCATAGCTCCTACTGAGGGTCCACACTGCACCCTGGAGGGGCCCTCCCACCAACATTGCCCCCGACAGTGCAGAGCTCTTATGGCCCTTCTGCTTGGGAAACACTGCACACTGCAGGCACTTTATCTGCGTGCCCTTCTCTCCGTGGACCTGCTTGTTAAGGTGGGAAGTTTGTGGGACCCCTTCTTGAAGGATTTAAGGGTTGTGTTACTGGAGTAAGAATCCTTGTATTACATGGAAATAGGTGATGTGGGGGCATGGGAGAGCATAAGGGCTCAGTAATTACTATGAGAAGATCTGCGGACTCCTTGGCAGAGAGAATTTTGTAGAATAGTAAGCAGTACTAACCACAGGGAAGAACGGAGTGAGATCTCGTATGAAGGGTAGATTCAGTAAAGGCAGGCAGAACGGTGGACACGTACCATTGACAGCAGCAGTAGAGTTGGAGTGTTTAATCATGATGTCCAAGTTGTGTTTTGCTATAGCTATGTTACTCAGTGCACCTTGTGGGTCAAAACTTGTAAGTTGACTGAACATAGGCAGCCGCCAGACAGTCTCCTTCCTCTGCAGGTCCACGTAGAACTCCTCGTCTCCATCAAATTCATGGATGTACTGGCCAGAGGGCCCGTAAGACTGGTA
The DNA here is from genome assembly GCA_004026885.1 of Lyroderma lyra. Taxonomy (NCBI): domain Eukaryota; kingdom Metazoa; phylum Chordata; class Mammalia; order Chiroptera; family Megadermatidae; genus Lyroderma; species Lyroderma lyra. The sequence goes on along the minus strand of PVJL010015559.1, from coordinate 4,033 downwards.
GAAGTCTGCACCGTAGGCAGCAACGTGGTCAGCTGATGGGTCAGGAGCAGGAAGGTGGAAAACGGAGGGAGAGATAAAAACCATATTAAGCCAAGTGACAGAAGAAACTGAGGTTCAAATGAGCTTCATCTTCAGTGGAATTCCCAGCACCCGCTTCCTCACCTCCATACTGGTCCTTGTCCTGTGAGAGCCCCGCCTGTCTCTCCACGCTAACACACCCCTAAGTTCCCTGAGGGCAGAGTTACACGGGCCTGCTCACAGCTGTTCCCCGCGTGCCTCGCTCAGCACTTGGCACATCACAGGCCCATGATGAACATCGTAATGGAATGAAACAAGGAATGCATGAATGATCACATTCAGTTTCTTCCCCCAGAAATGCCATGTACTTCTGCTGGTGTCCTAAGTCTCTCTCTCTCACTTAATTCTTTTATCAGTTACCCACACATTCACTATGGTCCCTCTACCCTCAGGACGGGCTTGGAGCAGGACTTTCTTTACACAGGGATTCCTCTTCCTCCTCCCCCTCCTGCTTCTTCTCCTCTTCCTCCTTCCACCCGGGAAAAGTACACAGGGTATTATTACTTTGGGAGAAGTTGTTCTAAGTATTCTTCTAAGCATTATCTGGTGTAAGAAAGTGTATAACAACAGCAACATATTTATATTTATATTTATATATATGTATGTGTGTATATATATATATATATATATATATATGGTCTTTGTTTTGGTAACTGTGATCCATAGGGCACAGCACCTGATTTCTTATGAAACTAAAAAAAAAGTCCTTACTTCTTTTTGGATTTGTCACTCCCACCTCTCTCTCTTTCTCTCATTATTTTCCCCTTTCATTTCCCCCCCTTGGAGGAGGTTCCTAAACCCCTCCCCTTCTTCTGACTCCACACTTCTGTTCATTAACGATTCAAGGTAAATTGTGGCTCTGTTTCTTAACCGGCCCATGTCCTTATCTGAGCTTCATCTGAGTTAGGAAACGCACACTAGAGTTAGCCTTTGGAGTGAGACATGACATTGGTTTTGGTCAGGATACGGCTCATAAAACCACATCTGATCTATTCACATTCAAATAATGAAATTATTGGACAGCCTGTATAAGGAGGATTTCGCCCATTATGTAATTTGTTTCATATTTAGCAATGCTATGTAGACCTTGAACTATTTTCAGGAATTGAGAAATAAAAAAGCACTTATCTGAGGATGCCAAAGCAGATGGGCAGCCAGTACAGTCTTACTCCTCCCAAAGGAGCCTGACTGAACAATTTTGGAAAGGCACGTGAGCCTTTTACCACTTCCTCTTGCCTTCCTTTCTCATTTACTAAACATCAGCAAGGTGTCAGACACTGGGGAAGGCAGGAGTGAAACACCAGTCAGTGTGGCTTCTGCTGTCCAGGAGTTGAGCAAATAGTGGGGAAGTCAGGTGCGCACACGGGCCATCACGGCACACTGCAACGAGGTCTGCGAGGGGGACGGGCAGCATCCTCCTCAAATACCTCATCTGCCAAATGACACCGTCCTTTCCTGTTTCCTGCTCTTTACAGGGGTCTGTTTTTCTCCCTGAAATGAGGTTATCTTTTAGGATTTCCCAGACACCTCTAATTCATTCCTGTAGATTCTGCTTAGTTATCAACTTTTTAGCTGAGTTCTCGCATTAAGCATGTTTTACCACATTGTGACTTCCAGCCCCTCCATCCCAAGGTCCTGCCCTCCAAGTTTATCTGTTCCTCATCCCCACCCAGCTGAGTCCCTTGGTGGTCACTTAAAAGGCCCTCCAACAAAGACTCTTTGTCTTTGTAATCTTCTTTACTCCCTTTGCAAGCATGAATACTCATGTGCAAATATCCTTTTCATCTAGTACTTGTCCTGGACTGCTGACTGTTGGTGAAGAACGCCACACTGTGGGCCAGCTGGGACCAATTCACTGTTATAGTTTCAGGCTCATGGGGCCCACTGCCCTGCTCAGCAATGGTCCTGCTCTCCTGCACCATTTTCCATCACCAATCTGAGCACCCTAGACGGGGGCAGAAAGCATGCCTTTTTATCTGTGAATCCCCCAAATTTAGACCTCTGTGTGCTCAAAAATGTGTATTGAATGTCAATGGTTATTCTCAAGGGTCACAGAGACTCTGGGGAGGCTGACAGACATGCAGGTAGCAGGACCACATGGAAGTCAGAATCAGCAGTGACCAGGGTTGCTTTGGGACTTGTGAGCACCCGGCATTATTTTCAGGGACTCATACCTCCATAAAAATATTAAAAATCAAATTTTATGACTGTATCAGTACAAAGACAAATATAACCCAGGCTGGATTAAAATTTAAGACATTTTCTCCTATCCTAAAGGTTTGTTTTTCCTTCTAATTTTAAAAGAAATTGAAGCATTTTCATGTAGGTTTATAGGCACTGCCCTTGGCCCTGTGCCTACTGTGGCTAACGAATAAGGCAAACCTGACCAGGGCACTCTGATGTGACAAGGAAAGAAGGAGATACTGACATGCTCTGGAGAAGCAGGTAGAAACCTCTGCTGCCAGAGTTAGAATGGGAGTAGCCGGGTTGATACAGTTGCTGAAGACTAACCTTCATTTCACTTCCCCTTTGAATTGTTAATATTTAGCTTTTCTACTTTGGTTTTTATAAACCCACTCTTCATGTCAATAAAACAACAGGGAAAAGAGCAGGGGCTGGATCCTGGAAAGATGGATAAAGCAATGTATGAAGAGAGGATGGAAAGAGGTGGACAGCAAAGGTAGTGGGGACCAGGGGACCAGACAATGGCTCTGTGCTTGTCCCCTCACCCCCTGACCCTTACAGGACTTCCTCAGATGGGATGAAGGACAGGTGATTTGGGCTGACAATTTGAGATTAATATAATTTAATTCACTAAGCTTTTTTTTTTATCAGAAACTTCTCAGTTTTAAAGTAAATATATTCCCTATTTTGTTAAAGAAAAAATTAAGAAGCTACAGCTATAACAGTAATAATTTAAAAGTAAGAATAATCATTGACACTTATATGTGCTCATTACTTGAGAACAATATCTACATACCTATTTGACTTTATTTTTTTCTGAGGTGACACATATGAGGTAACAGATTAAGTGAGACCCATGTGGTATAAAATGACTTGTTTAAAGGCATTCAGCCTGCTGGGCTCACTGACCCACTCCCCACCTGTGCCAGTTCCCAGCACAGAAATTTATGTAAATCTGAGACAAAGAAAAGGACAGCCTTCTTCATATCTACATAATACACATAATTCATGGAACTATTTACCCCAAGATAAACTACAGAAATATATAAAAAGCTCCAAAAGTTGTTCAGACCATTTTGGGAGCAGTAGTCCATGAAGTTTTAGTAACACAACATCCGCTCGTGAAAACATCCCTAATCTTGAGGCAATCGTGAATGAATGTCACAGAGCCATTTAGGCTCTACTCACTGGAGCTGGTACTAGAAACAGGATAATGTCCTTGGTGAACTCTGCAACAGCACAGGTAGCAAGGAGGGTGGGTTGGGACTCTGGTCCTAATGGAGGAACTGCCTTAATTTTTAAATCTGCTTAATATTGAGAACGCCTTTGAATAGTCTCTCCTATATCTATGCCAATCTCTTCCCCCTCCCCAATTTCCTATTTCTCAGTTCTAGTCTCCATGCCCCTCAACCATGTACTCACCCACAATGTCTTCACCTCCACAGATGCTCATCATGGTGGTCAGGGCGAGGGCCCCCAGAATCAGAGCTTTGTTTAGGATCATCCTTGTCTCAAGGTGGTCTCAGCTGTTCTGAGTTATAGAGCAATGGTGAGGACCAAGCTGAGAAGGAAATCTAAAGACACCCAAACCAAACCCAGCCACCACGTTGTGGCCAATCAGAAAAATCCCCGAGGATGACACCGCGGTTGCCAGTTGAAGTGTTTGCACTAGGAGGCCCTGCAGGCACTGGGGAATCCCCAGGTTCTGGTGCAGCCTCCACTTAGAGAGGACCTGAGGGCATTTTCTATAAAAGGAGAGGATGTTAAATCA
>PVJL010015558.1:0-23842 GCA_004026885.1 Lyroderma lyra | reverse complement strand
TTATTCTTTTCAAAGTTGGTTGTAAATCAAACTCTCTAAATTGCTTCCAGATCAGTCCTTTCAGGCAAAGCATTAAAATGATGGTTCTATCAGCCAAAACGCTAATTTTTGCTCCGATCACACACACTATTATAAATTCCCCTTACCTAATATAGAAAGAGGAGATGCCAATCCAACCAGTCATTCTTTCTCTAGTGCAGCAGATGTGCTGTCTGGATTAGAAGCTGCTGTCAGCAATTTGGTCACACAATTTAGCCCAGATTTTAAAAGAGATCAGTTGTGTGTCTCTGTAAAAAGATTTTGACTTAAATTCCAAAAATATTTTTCTTCAGAACACTGACTACAGTATCAAATGAAAGAAGAATATTCAAGTTGAACAGAAGTAGGTTTTTTTGGCAGAAAAATATTTTATAATTCTTCATATTTTGAAAAATAAAGTGTTTGATTATCCTCTTTCAAATAGGCAATACTCATTTTCGAGTTTTCTCCTTCAGCTCTTTTTTTAGTCAAAACTTCAATTTTAACTAGACTTTAATGACTAACTACTTAAAGTAATGAGTATGTAGATCATAACAGAGATCCTTAAGTGATTCTTAACATATAAACTCTAATCCATCTGTGAAGTCCCTAAATTTTGTGCTTTTTTTTTTTCTGGAAAAAGAGTCTGGAGAAAAATAAACATAAAATATTTATCATACACATACACACAGAGACAGACACACACACACACACACACACACACACACACACACACACACAGAGGCTATCCAAAAAGTATCTAGCTACATAATATGAAATACAGTGGCATTTATGGCTGTGTTTTTTCTAAACAGCCCTCATATATAGTCTGAAATTTAAAAAGATAGAAAAATTTACTATTAAAATTATAAATACACTGGTATTAGGAGGCTAGGAACAATTTAAGACAATACAAAAGAAATCTGAAACTTCCAAAATATCAATAGGTTACTTTGAACTTGCTGAGAGCAGACCTCACTCAATGCCCTTTGAAAAAGTCTTCTACTGACAGAAGGTACCACTGATTCTTCATAAATGTCCTTGGTAGACATGGGAAGTTCTCCATAGCTCCCCAAAGAAGAGTGTACCATGGTAAATGGTAGCAAATGTTTTAAAATAATATGTGAGGTTTCAATTTTGGGTAAGATGCATTAGCATACTTCACCCTGTCTCTCCCCCTGAATGCAGGTATAGAACCTGGATGTAATGCATGCAGTGCATCTGTGAGGTCCTTGGAAAGTAAGTGGTAGCAGGCAGCTTGAGGATGAAACCATATTTTAAATTGCTCCCAAACAATTCTTTACCAGGCTATTCTTCCAGTATCCTAGACCTGTATTCAGTACCACCTGAAAACTGGAAGTGGACACAGGGTACAGTATACGAGTCTCCTCTAGTTCTGACTTAAGGAACAGGAAAAGGAATACCTAATGTTCAGGTGACTCAAGAAACTCCATTTTGGTATTTTCCCCCTTTTTTCTCCATTCTCTTGCATTCCACCCCCAAACAATACTTCAGAGGAGGCAACTGGCCTTGTAACAGGATTGCATAGGAGTCAAAACTCTGAAGGAAGTAAACCAAGCTTATCCAGCCCATGGCCCATGGGCTGCATAGGGCCCAGAATAGCTTTGAATATGGCCCAACACAAATTCATAAACTTTCTTAAAATATTGTAAGATTTTTTCCAACTCATTTTTTAGCTCATCAGCTATCATCAGTGTTAGTATATGTTATATGTAGCCCAAGACAATTCTTTTTCCAATGTGGCCCAGGGAAGCCAAAAGGTTGGACACCCCTGATAAACCTTCAACTCCATCAGTGGAACTGTGGTCCCAGGAAGATGAAATTATCCCCTGTTGCTTTGGTTCTCACTCAGTGCTGTCTCTGCTTTGTCCTAGACACAGGTGTATTTGTGAAAGGGCACAGGAGAGAGGAGTAACTAAAGTCCCAGCTTTCCAACCACATAACCCAATGGAGAGCCCCGAGGAAGCAGAAACATTCAGAGAGATTGCAAAAAGGAAGAAGCTTGGGAAAGCAATACCATAGAATGATTTAGAAACTTCTGATCTCATTCTTGAGCTGCATATGTATGGATCTGAGAGTAATAAAAATACCAAACAATTTGAAAACTGAACTAATAGGCAGGCCACCCCTCCAGGTGGGAGACAGACCCAACTAGTACTATAAAGGCTTTGAAAACTGAATCAACAACACATCCACACCTAATAGAAGACAGGCTAGAACTTGCAAACTAAACCTAGCTGATGAGATACACTGCTAAAACAAAAATCAAGTCTCCACTGCATTTAAACAAGACTTACACTCACAATACACTCACAATATAATATTCAAAATGTCCAGAATATAATTCAGTTACTCAGCACACAAAGAATTTCAACTCTCATGGGAAAAGCCAGTGAACACACATCAATACCAATGGGCCACTGATCTTGAAATTACCTGAGAAGGAGTTTAAAGTAGCTACTATAAAATTACTTCAACAAGCAATCATAAACATTATTCAAACAAACAGAAAAATTAGTCAGAGCAAAAGGGGGGAGAACATTAACAAGAAATTTTAGACCTAAAAATAAAATAATTAAAAATTTAAAATCATTGAATGGAGCAAACAGAGGATAGAGTCAGTGAATTTGAAGATAGATCAATGGAAATTAACCAGTCTGAAAAACAAAGGGGAAGAAAAATTAAGGAAACAAAGCCTCAGATTTGAGGGTCTCATGTTTTTGAAAATAGAGTATAGAATAGGAGGACAAAGAGTGTGGTGTTGAAAAAATATTTGAAGAAATGATGGCTGAAAATACGCCATAAGATATAAGCAGATTCCAGAAACTCAAGTAAACATTAAACAGGACAACCCCCCACCCCCAGCACTCCATCCAAAAATAAATTCATGCCCAGACATATCAAATTGCTAGAAACTGAAGGCAATAAAGATAATTTGCAAGCAATCTAGCAGAATCAGATACATTTTTTTAATGCAGGAAAACCAACTTGAATTATCACAGATTTCTCATCAAAAACTATGGAGGCCAAAAGGAAGTAATACAAAAATTGTTAAATGCTGTCAAGTCAGTATTCTATGTCCAGTGAAAATATCTTTCAGGAATAAAGGCAAAATAAGGAATTCTTAAAAGTGACACCAAGAGCACAATCCATAAAGAAAAAAAACTGATAAATCAAACCTCATTTAAAGCAAAACAAAACCGTGATCAGATACTACCATCTACTTTATTAAAAATAGGTAAAATTAAAAAAGAAACAGAACAGCAAGTGCTGACAAAGGAATGAAACAACTGGAGCACTCATACATTGCCATGGGAATTCAAAATAGTACGACCACTCTAGAAAACCATTTGGGAGTGCCCTAAAATGTTTAACATAAACTTACTATATGTCTTCTCAATCTTTAAATGATTACTTTAGAGAAAATAAACTTATATTCACCCAATATCCTATACATAAATGTTTATATCATTTCTATTCAACATCTCCAAAAACTAAACACAACCCAGTGTCTTTCAACAGGTCAGTAGATAAGGAAACTGATACAACCATACAAAAGAATCCTACTCAGCAATGAAAAAGGAACAAACGGCTGATGTGCACAAGACCTTGAATGAATCTCAGACACATTACCCTGAATGCAGTAACTGAACCAGTCTCAAAGATTTGCATGTTCAGTGATTCGAAATAGATGACATTTTCCAAAACAGAAAGCCATGGTGATGCAGAGAAATGAGTGGTTATTAGGGCTGAGAAGGTAGGGAGAGTGAGATTAGTATGAAGCGGTTTTTTGAGGATGATGGAATTGTTCTGTAGAGTCACTATGCTGGTGGTTACACTGATCTATACATGTTAAAATTTTCTGAACTGTACACCAAAATTGTCTATCTTAATATACAGTAATTTTAAAATAATAATCTAAAATTTGTGCATGAGAATTTGACAAAGAAGTAAATGAATAAATATGAAGTAAAAGACACTCTTTTCTAGTACCACATATTTGGTGCTTCCAGGGTGGTTTGTTTGTTTTATTTGGAAATTAATCAAGATTAATTTTCCTCCCATACAGGTTATATCACATCTGCTTGATGATCTACAAAGCTGTTCAGACTCAGTGAATGCACTGATTCCACCTCATGATCTCAGGTAAATATGCCCAACCCCCTTTTTAGGTCACTTCTTTACCTTATGCATTCCTTTATTATAGCATCCCTAGCAACATTTTCCTATTAAACTATAAACCCCCTGAAGGAAGGGACAATTCACTTTTCTACACCATTTCCTACCAAAGAGTGTGGCATATATACTAGGCACAGAGTAAATATTTCTTGAATGAAAGAAGTATCTAAAGCTGCACATTATTAAAGTTGCAAACGATCAGGCAGTTTTTCACCCTTTCTGTGATAAGGTTGCAATCTCTAACTATTTATCTTCAGACAAAAAAAGTCACTTTGATGAAATAAACCACTGGTCCCAGTTTATTGCCTGTTATTGTAAATTCTCTCCTCTGTATTTGTTATAAGTGTGTAAATTCATTTCTGCCCCATGCTCCAAAAACTGCATTAATGGAAACATCCTTCTTTAAATATCTTAAACATCAATTAGCATGCAAGAGAAACTTTAGGCAGATTAATGCATTATCAGAACCACTATATCTCATTGTTCTGAGATAGAGACCATGGAAACATTTATTTTGTGGGCATCAGAATGTTATGTTTACTACAATGAAAGTATTGTTTCTGAAGTGTGTAATGTATAAGGAAAAGTTCAGTCTCAGTATGAGCAAATGTTAGAGCAGTCATAATGATTCTAAGAACATATTCATGTACTAATATGTAGCCTACATCAACTCTAAATAATTATCTTTTTTCCTAATGAAAATAGAAAGATATCAAGTAAATTGTGTTAAGCTTTGGAATCAATAGTCCATGGTATAGTAACAGAAGTTAATTACTACTCTAGAACAAGAGTTCATCAGCCATCCAAACAAGTTCACCAGCTATATGAAGGTGGATAGGTGGGTATAAACATTCTAAATATAACAGATCCCCAGCCTTAAACACCATCAAAACCATAAAGGCAGAAATCCAAGTTGATGGTATGATTTCATGGACCTACTGTGGACAAGTAACTACAAGAGCCTTATGTCTCACAGAATCAGAGAAAACAATGACTGCTACCCCAACAATAAAAACACATAAGTTCTCATCTGTGAAAGAGAAAATGATGAATAAGCAAAGAAAGAAGCAACTGAAAGAGGAATTATAGCACTATGTAAAGTATCAAATGGGGAATAGACCTGTTGGGATTATCACTATATAAGGCCTGTAAATGTCTAAGCATTATGCTCTCTTACACACATGAAACTTCTGCTATTACTACTACTACTACTACTAATAATAATAATAATAATAATAATAAAAGAGGAATTATAACAGAACTAAAAAGCAAGAGTCCCTAATCCTTAGGCTTTGTTAAAAGAAGGCTCTGGGGAAGTAAAGTGACTGTGGCCAGTAAATTAACAACAAGATAGTTACTGTTCATGACAACACAGCATAACCGAGGTTGTGCCCAGCATTAAGATAACACGCAGAGCAAAAATACCTGGGCTGTGACCATGCAAGTATACTTAAGTATACTTAGAGATCATGATTACTCTGCCCCCAATCATGACCTGGGTATAAAGATAACAAGATACAATAATACCTACTGACAGCTTTTGTTTTGTGAAAAAATGACAGAAAACTTTACTAACCTGGTGAAGGATATAGACATACATGCCCAGAAAGTGTAGAGTCTCAAACAAGATGAACCCAAAGAGACGAATTATAATTAAAATGCTAAAGTTTAAAGACAAAAAGAGAATCCTAAAAGCAACAAGAGGAAAGAAGTTAGTTACCTGAAAGGAAGCTAACACTGAAATGCCAACACGCTTTCGGGTAAATACGTGCATTTTCACCACATGCTCCGCTGCCCTGTGTTGTCCATTCACTTCATCCTTCTACCAGCCCAGGCCGTGGGCCCCGCCCAAACTTTACGCTACCTTACAACTACTTGAAGCCACTTGTCATAATAATTTTAAGAATTCTAAAGTTCAACGATAGTAGCCTACCTTTTTCCAGCTGGAAAAACCAGAGCAAGAAAAACATTTTTGTTTCACTCAAGCTTACCGCATCAATTATTATTTCATTAAGAAGTGACACCCTTGGCAGATGTTCCCTTCATTGATACACTAGAGCCTTCATTAACAGGTGGAAAATACACATTGGGGAAATAAAAACCTGGGGCTAAAAGGCAATTTTCAATTTGAAAGGAGTATGATTCATGACCATGTTTGAGGAGGCAGACCCATAATGAGAGAAGAGACTGGAACACACTTGACAGTAATGACAATTCCGTACCTGGGAAGAAATGAAACAGAAGGGGAGGAGGAAGCACAACATAAATAAGCAAAAGCCAACCGTGATACAGAGATCACTACTTCAAACTCTAGGGAAACTCCAGGTAAGAAGAGCGTACACACCATGAAGCGCAGCTCAGGTATAACTTTAAATTTAAACCACATTCCAACAATTTGATTAGAGTTTACATCTGTTACCGTAACAAAATGAAACAAAACAAAATAAAAGTGGTCAGTAAATACTGAACCTGAAGGATCTGCATTGCTTAGAATATCCTCAAACTGAGGCACTTGCAATGTCTTAGATTAAATTAGGCTTCAGAAATAAAATAAAAAATATTGAATAATATGTCAATTCATCAGCAGCTATTAATTGAGCACCTACTAAGTTCATGAACTGGCCAGGATGTGCTTACATTGGCAGCACTGTACCAACAACTCCTTAAGGTGTCATAAAATGTACAGTGCTGCCAATATAAATACATGGTGGCAAATTCACAAACTTAATTGTCAGATTTTGGGTATGACAACAGCTCTGATGGCTGTTCCAGAAAAAGAGTTCCAAAATTGCTTTAAACAGTGGAGTAGGTGCTGTCATCAGTGCACAGCTTCCCAAGGGGAGTACTTCAAAGGCAACCATAGTGATATTCAGCAGTGAGGTGTGTAGCATTTTTTCTAGGATGAGTTCACAAAATTAGCTGTCTGAATTCATATCTTTTTGAATTGCTGTTCTTGTTTTCTTTGGATAAATATGCAGAAGTAGAATTGCTGGGTCACTTGGTATATCTATTTTTAGTTTTTTGAGGACTCTCCATACTGTTTTCCATAGGAGCTACTCCAAATTCCGGTCCTACCAACAGTGCAGAAGGATTCCTAACCCTTTACTCCATGCTCTTGCCAATACATGTTACTTTTTGACTTTTTAATAATAATTTCTGTGAAACATCAGGAATCCTGTGGTTACCGCTGCATTGCTAATAGAATGTATTATCTTAAGAGGTCATCTTAAGTGTGTTATCATAAGAGACGAAGCCTACAAATAGGTACAGAATGTTTACCAGAGATCAAGAATTCAGCCCTATAAGATGAATTTATTTATAGATGTTTAACTCTTTCCTGTACAGAGTTACAAGAGAATTATAATGCTTCTGAAAGAATGTTCTTTCTAATTTTTCAGAGTTTCCGTCTCTTTTTATTGTTTTATACCTAGCCTGTTGCCCTCATTTATGTTACCTACTAGTCCTTGAATAATTTTCTCATTCTTTTAGGAATTTGTGACCTCTGGTTTAGCCAAATTAATGAATGACACAATTGTAATCAATAAAACCATTAGTCAGAAGAAATGTGCAACTAAAATTCTCCAACACTGCCTTTTTGACTTTTTTGTTTATCTGTTTTAATTTTACTTATATTCCAGCCACCCCCACACAACCACCATGCACCCATTTCTCTAGCTACAGTCACAGTGTCACCCATTTGGGTGCCACCTAACACCACGCCAACCAGGCCCAGTGCTCTTATTGCTGTGATTCTCCTGAGTGAAGACTGAACAAATCTCTTTTTCCCCATAAACCAGCTAGGAACAAAATAATTCTTCAATAAATTTACTATGAAATTAAGTTATAAAACAAAGAAAGATATAGAAGAAATAGTGTCAACAAAAAACCAATTCCCTAGCCTAAAATATTTTCTTATTAAATAATTTGTTCATTCTACATCCTTTATTGGACAATATTTCTTAGTCAGCACTATGTGCTACCCAGGGACGTTTTAGAATCATTGTGTAAGAGGATATGTAAATAATCTTGCTGTTATAAGTCCAAAATCCCCATGCCTGACCCTTAGAAAGGCCAAAACTCAAAATGTCAAAGTTTGGAGTAAGAAAAGATTTATTGATCATAAACGTGCCGACTGAGAAGATGGGAAACCCAGTGGTACCTCAAATACTTTTAAGTATGCACAGAGTCCAGGATTCTGTTATGTCAAGAGAAGGGGAAGTGGGAGGGGCAGGAGGTGACTGACCACTGCAGACACGTGGGCAGGTGCCAGCAGGAGTCTGAGGAAGACTGTGCTAGTTGCTGTGAGTATACAAGAGGTTCCTGCAAATCTTTGATAAACAATACATACTTCCTTTAACTAAGCCCCAAACAGAATTCCTCTAATGATTAGCATGTCTATATGCAGGATTTAGCAGAAGCTATTACCCTTAAGGCCATAGGAGCAAAGCAGGCTTGATCAAGATGGAATCAGAGACGAGGCATTCCGTCATTACAGTGCTATAATGTGATGTGCTGGAGGAGATAATCAGAGTTTGGGTAGAGTTTGTCTTAACTGGCCCAGCTTAGCCCTTACACAGTCCTGATGTCTACCTTAATATCAACTCTGTGTGAAGAATTCACTCCAAAGTCCTTTGATTTCTCACTCCCTATTTTCCGGAGAAACTAAGTCTGCTATAATCAGCTTCCCCTGTAAGATGAACTATAGGTGGTGGATTGGAAAAGAAAAGAAGCAGTACACGTCTCACGAGTTTAGGAGCATAGAAATAAACACGTAGAAGGTATCTGGATGCTCACCCTCTCAACCACGCCGATGCCTCTCCATGGACAAAATGTTTTATCTCATGGTAGTGTCTAGGAAAAGTCATGGGTGACCAAAATGCATTCACATTTCTGAAAGTTTATAGTCTTCCATGAGTTTGGTAGTGTGCCACCTACTATATGCCTCATACTTCCCCAGGTGCTAGAGATAAAAAACAATTCCCAGCTCTTGGGATTCTTACAATTCCTTGTCCAAGACGAGTGAACCAACAAGCGTTATTATAAAGATAACCATTATTTGCCATAAGAACTCAAAAGAGGGGTGCCCCCAGACTGGAGGAAAATAAGTGGGTTACTGGAGGAGTGGCACCTGATCGAGGTCTTAGAGAATGAGCCAGATTAACAAGGTAGAGATGTAAATGTGTTCCGAAATCTTCCCATAGAACACTCCATGGTACCAATGGCAGAAACAGAATCCTAGGCTGATGGTCAGGATTACAGAGTGACATCTGTAACTTTTTATGTATGCCAGTTAAGTAATCAATGACAAAGCAGTTTGACATACCATGAAATATGAGTGTATCAAACAATTAGCTCCTACATGTCAACCCTCTTAAGATATCTGGCACATCTGAATCCTAAATTTTGGCAGATTTTAGCTGGCTAAGTATCATCTAAGTAGTTGTATGTACTTCAAAGAAAAAACACTTTTTATTTACTTAATCTTGTTTTAGGCTTGGAGCAACACCACTGACGCAGTTACTACTCAGAGAATATGCCATCATTGTAGCAAAAGGTATACGAGGCTTCTGTTTAAATACACATGTATCTGTCTTACATTGCATTGTTTACAATGACAGATTTTAATTGGATATTCCTAAAGCTTGAGAACACTGATATTTATAGTACTGCTCATGGCTAGGAGGGTTAGAACAAATGCAGAATCTTTCTTCTCTGATTCTGTGCATGATTTCATCTTAGAATTGATGACAAATATTATGTATCTCATAGATTCATCTAACTGGTTTTGGCAACAATGCTGGTGGCAGATAATCTGATTATAATACAAAACTAATAAAATATGCTTGTGACCAAAATGAAATGAAGCAAACTTTAAGAACAATGGGGATAGACTCTGAGGAAAATTCTCATAAAATCTCCAGAGGATATCATTAGTGAAATCCTAAGTATGTGCCTCATTTAGCACATGATTTTGAATAACTGCCATTTTTAGGCACTTTTGTGGGTAAAACGATGTAATAGTCACAGGTCCTGCCTCAAGGAGCTTGCAGGCTAGTATGGGAGACATGCTACAAATATAAATAATTTAGATATATGGTAGATGTTAGTAAGTGCTACAGGGGAGTACATGCAAACCATTATGGGTGTTGTGAGGGGTAAAAGATTAATTCCAACTGACAAATCTAGAAAGAATCGTTTATGGAAGTGGTTCTGCTGTGTTCCAGACTTGTGTATCAAACGGGCTTCTGATCATTTCTCCTTACTAGCCAAAAGTATGCTCAAAGCAAAATCTAACATATGTTCCCAAAACACGTTCTTTCATTTTAACCCCACGATTCACTGAATGACACTATCCATCCAATCAATCAAGAAAGCATTCTGGAGTCACATTGGACCTCTCCATTTCATGTCAGCACCCCATTGCATCAGTCACCTAGCCCTAGACATTTAATGTGCTTAATATTTTTGGAATCAGTCCTGTCTATTCACACTCGTATTATTATAGTTACAGTCTAGTAATTTCTTATGTGGATACCTGCAATGTTCTCCTAATTTGTTTTTTAATCCATTAATAATTATGTTTTGCTCTACCTGATATCCTGCATTAAATGTCACTTTCAAGATGAAGTTCAAACTCCTTAGGTCCTTTACAGTCCAGCACCTCATAGATTACTTGCCACATAATAGGTACTCAATCAGTACTTTTTGAATTAATGGTGGGATAAATTATTATTGGATAGATTCAATAGGCTTGATCTATATCTAGAAATGAAAGGACATTTGGGACATGCTGATGGAATAAAGGAAACTGCAACTAAAGGAAATATGCTCAGGAGCCCTGTCCTTGGGTATTGGTTGGATGAACTTAGGACTCTAAGTTCAGGGAGGCTTCCTCTACTCAATAACTTCTTATGAGAGTAAGAAATAGCTTCAAAATGCCATTAAGCCCTCTCCAAAGATAGACAAATTGAAAATTGAGATGTCAAGCCACTTATACAGAAAATTAATGGTAGAGGCACTTGCACAATTCATAGTCCCACCTGTTTAAGAAAAGAGAAGGGAGGGAAGAAAATACTATTTTTCATAAAATGTTTTCTGCTTTTCAAATTACTGAAACGGCCTGGCTTCCAAACAAGATGTCATGGCAGAGTAGGTAAAAGCTTTGCTTACATTTTTCCAGACCACATCAAAATAGCAAAGAAACTATAAAATAATCATCATTGAGAACTGCCTGAAGTCTAGGTGAACAGAAGTCATGTAACTAAGGACAAACAGAGGAAACCATGTCAGGACTGGTAGGAGGGGCAGAGATGGGAAATGAGCTCAATTAAAATAGAAAGGGATATTTTAGCTGCGGACATCCGCTCTGCAGAGTGAGGGGTCCCAGCTCCACGCTAGGCTCCCCACGCCAGGGTTCCAATGTCAGGAAGAGAAGTCTCCATCACTTCTGACTGTGCAAACCAGTGGAGACTGTGGCTGAGTGAGACAGAGAGCATTAAAGTCCCAGGCAGTCCTCTTAAAGAGCCTTCACGTGGCCTTACTGGACTCACTCTCTCTGAGCTCCAGTGGTGGGGTTGCAGCTTAAAAGATACCAGAGACACACAGGGAGGAACTAAACTGTCTGGCTTCAGAGCAAGGTCTGAAGGGGCAACTCTCACCCAGTGAGAAGCTGTGCTTTCCTTTTACCCAGCCAGCATGCACATGCAGGAACTGTATCTGTGTCTCCATCAACCTGGCTAACACTGTTGGCCCCATTCTGATGATTCTTTGAGACTCTGCCCTACCCAACTTTTGGACCCACACAAGCCACTTCCAGGGGCTTTTTCACAAAAATGGCCTGTCTTGGTTCATGCCACATACTTTCCTAAAATTTCTTAAAGGTTCACAAATCCCAAACAAGCAGTATATGGCTAACTTGTACCCAGTAACTCTTGCTAAGCAGCCCCAAGCCTGTTACTGGCAGTAACCAGCCTCAGTTTGCAGCTTAATCTCTCCCAGGCATCTCTAAACCCAGAGCAACTGGCAACCATTTGCAGATCACCTTGTAGATCATACTAAATGTCCCAGGGAGGGCCCAGGCAGTGTTTGAGCTTGGCCTTCAATAGAACCTCTTCCAAGAGATCCTACAACCAACAAACATCATCATGGCCAGCTTCAGACCACACCAGAGCACCACCCAGGGCAGGCTCAACAGGCAACAGAGTCCTGCTAAAGTGAATCCTGCTCCCAAGGGTCAACCCCTGCACAAAAGCCCTTCTACTACAGCCACTGCTAGAGAGTCAATCCCTCCCACTGATGTGCAAATAGCAACAAAGGCTAAACTACAACAGGAAGGCACACACAACCCACACAAGGGACACACACGGAGCACCTGGCTCCGGTGACCTGGGAAACTATGCCACTGGGTCTCACAGGACACCTACTACATAAGGTCACTCTAATAAGACTGGGAAATTTAATAGCCATATTTAATACACAATGCAAACAAAAAAACAAAAAACCAAACACAGGAAGGCAGCCAATATAGGGAGACAATGATATATGTCACAAATGAAAGAACACAACAAAGCTTTAGAAAAAGAACTAAACAAAACAGAGACAAGCAATCTATCAGATGCTGACTATAAGGATGCTCGATGATTTCAGTGAGAAATCAAAGAGATAGAAAACCTAAAAATGAAGATAGAAAACATTAAGAAAGAACTAGTAATATTCTACTATATGAAGAATATAATGACTGAAATGAAGAACACATTAGAGGGAATCAATAGTAGATTAGATGAAGCAGAGGATTGAATCAGCAATTTAGAAGTTGAGGTATCAGAAAACACCCAAACAGTATAGCAAAAGAAAAAAATAATTTAAAAAAATGAGAAGAGTTTAAGGGACCTCTAGGACAACATCAAGTGTAGCAGTATTTGCATCATTAGGGCATTGAAAGCCTATGCAAAAAAAAAAAAAATAATGATGGGGAAAAAAAAAACAACCTGGTGAAGGAAATAGACATAAAAGCTCAGGAAGTGCATGGTCCCAAATAAGATGAACTCAAAAGGCCCACACCAAGACACATTATAATTAAAATAGCGGAAGTTAAAGACAAAGAGAGAATCCTAAAAATAGTAAGAGAAAAGAGTTTAGTTACCTAAAAAGACGCTCCCATAAGACTGTCAACTGATTTCTCATCAGAAAGCTTGCAAACCAGAAGGGATTGGCATACAATATTTAAAGTGATGAAATGCAAGGACCTGCAACCAAGATTACCCTACCTAGAAAAGCTATCATTTAAAATTGAAGGACAGATAAAGAGTTTAGAGTTAAAGGAGTTAATCACCAACAAGCCAGTATTACAAGAAGTATTAAAGGGACTTCTGTAAGAGCAGAATTAAAAAATAAAAATAAATAAAGTATAAAATGACAACAACTACATATTTGTCAATTATTTTAAATGTAAATTAATTAAATGCTCCAATAAAAAGACATAGGGTGGTTGAATGAATAATAAAACAAGACCTTTACAAATGTTGCCTACAAGAGACTCACTTCAGATCAAAAGACACACTGAAAATAAAAAATGGGAAAAGAAATTGCAGGAAAATAAAAACAGAAATAAAAAGTTGTGGTAGCCATACATATACCAGAAAAAATAGATTTTAAAACAAAGGCTATAAGAAGAGATGAAGAAGGACCCAGCAATCCCACTTCTGGTATTTATCCAAAGAAACCCAAAACACTAACTCATAATGATATATGCTTCCGTATGTTCATTGCAGTAGCCCAGACATGGAAGCAACCTAATTGTCCATCAGTATGTGAATGAATAAAGAAGCAGTGGTACATATACACAATGAAATATTATTCAGCCATAAAAAAATGACATCTTGCCTTCTGCAACAATATGGATGAACCTCCTAGAGCAGGAGTTCTCAACCTGTGGGTCGCGACCCCTTTGGGGGTCAAATGACCCTTTCACAAGGGTCGCCTAAGATCATCAGAAAACACATATCAGATATTTACATTACGATTCATAACAGTAGCAACATTACAGCTATGAAGGAGCAACGAAAATAATTTTATGGGGGTCATCACACCATGAGGAACTGTATTACAGGGTCGCAGCATTAGGAAGATTGAGAACCACTGAGGGTAATGTGTTAAGTGAAGTAAGTCAGACAGAGAGAGACGAATACCATGTGATTTCACTTAAATGTGGAACAAACAAACTCATAGCTACAGAGAACATTTTAAAGGTTGCCAGATAAAAGCGGAATAGAGGAAGGAGTGAAAAAGGGGAAGGAATTAAGAAGAATAAATTGGTAGGTACAAAATAGGCATGGAAATATAGTCACTAATTGTGTAATAACTGTGTGTGGTGTCAGATGGGTACTAGATTTATTGAAGTGATCACTTCATAAGTTATATAAATATGGGATTACTATGCTGTCCACCTAAAACTAATATAATATTTTATGTCAACTGTAATCGGAAAAAATATTAAAAATTCAAAAATTTCTGACACATTAAAAATATAGACTGAAACTTTTCAGCTTAATGCTAAATTTTAATTGAAAATTGACTTGATATTATCTGTTAAGCAAAATAAGTCAGACAGAAAAAGTCAAGAACTGTATGATTTCACTCATATGTGAAAGTAATAAATAAACAAGACAAACAAACAAATAAAAACTGATAGACAACAGTTTAGTGGTTACGAGAGGGTTAGAAGGGCAGGTAGTAGTGGTGGTGGGGTCAAATATATGGTGATGGAAAGGGAATTAACTGATTCTGGGGGGTGAACACACAATGCAACACATAGACGATGTATTAAGGAATTATGCACCTGAAACCTGTATAATTTTACTAACCAATGTCACCCCAATAAGTTTAATAAAATTAAAGTAAAAAGAAATTGGATTTGATTTTTCATGAAAAACCATCACAGATGAAGAAATCTTAAAAAAAATTCTCTCAGGTTTTTAAAAATATTATTTATTAAATTTGTTGGGATGACGTCAGTTAGCAAGATTATACAGGTTTCAAGTACACAATTCTATAACACACCATCTGTGTGCACACTGTGTGCTCACCACCCAGCGTCAGCTCTCCTTTGGTCACCATGTATTTGACCTCCCTTCCCTCCTCCACCACCTCCTTTACCCTCTGGTAAAATCACTGTATTTCTGTCTGTGTTCATCAGTTTCTCTTTCTTTCTAGTACGTGTTTGTCTTGTGCCTTTGTTACTTTCAGTTTTATATCAACAGATGAGTGAGGTCATACTGTTCTTGACTTTTTCTGTCTGACTTGGATAAAGAAGCTGTGGTACATATACACTGGGGAATATTACTCGGCCATAAGAATAGATGAAATACTGCCATTTGTGTCTTGAGATTATCTCACATTTTTGTACAAAGATACAATTTAAAATGGTCTTTTAAAAAAAAACCTAAAAATATCTTGTATTCATATACTTGCATATTTGATATGCAAGTATATGAATACAAGTAATTTGATAAAAAAAAAACAGGCTAACATTTTTATTTGGAGAATCCATGGTTTGCTTCTTGACTTGTTTTGTCTTTAGATAAGCCAGAAATGATACTGTATATATATATATATTTTTTTTTTTTTTAATTTGCGGGGGGTTGGGGAGTATGTGGGTAGTTCCCCAGCTGGGAATCGAACCCAGGCCGCAGTGCTGACAGCGCCAGCACCGAAGCCTTAAGCCACTACACCACCAGGGAACTCCCAGGATACTATATTTTTAAATATAGATTTGTGTCTCCAAAATTTAGAGTGTGCATTAAAAAGTTAGGAGTAATTTTTTAAACCAGCCATTTGTATACTTCGTTATTTGAAGTCAAGCAGTGGTGCAATGAAGAGCTAATTTAGGAGAATGCCAGGTCCACCTGCTCCCAGACTTGAATCCTGATCTAGAACTGTAGTCGTAATCATTTTGCATGTTGAGATATGGCAACTATTTCACCTCTAGAAAAATTTTACTTCCAAAACAAAAAAAAAAACAGTGCTTGAGAAAATCACTGCTAAACAAATCAATTTCTCCTATTTCTTCTTCCTCTTTCCCCAAAGGTTCAAAGCAGGGGAAGGAACATCTCTAATTGAACATACATATAATATTAAACCATACACATTACTCAGAGAACCACTAAAAAAGAATTGTCAGATAATTAATGTGATTCATTAATTGGTCTCCCCAAAATAATGGTAAATTATCTCTATTTGTTAGTTGTACTTTTGAGCACTTGAATTTCCATCACTTCTACAGTAGGGAAGACCCCCCAAAATTGTTGCTTATCCTACAGATACTTCCATCTTTCAAATGACTTTCCTGATTGTGGTCAGAAAAATACAGCTTTTCCCAAGAGACCATTCATCTTACAATAAATATGTACATTAAAATTACATTGATGTCTTTTGTACCAGGGATATTTACCTACTTATTATATAAAGCAGCTTGTCAGCAGAAACTAAAAAAATGTTGACCTACTCATATTATGTGGTTAGGTTTTAGATATACTAATGTTGTAGTTTAATTGATATCTTTTTAACCTTTTACCACTTTTATTCTTGAAAAAAATAATATGTTCCTATTTATACGATCAAGCTGTCCTGAGAGGCACAAAATGAAAAAGAGCACTATGCATTTCCTTCAGAGAAGTTGGTCCCATTTTTGCCTGAGGGTTCACTGCCTAGCTGCTCGTATTTTACACACAGACTGGGGGAAGCAGACTTCCCAACCAATATCCTTGTTCAGCCCCCATGCTCCTACCTGGTGGGGGTGGGATGAGACCCTGACTGCAGGTGACATGGACGCTTTGCCATTCAGTGTTCTGACTCGCCCCGTGCCCATGTTTGTTTTCACCTTGTGCCTCATCCTTACCCTTCACCATGTTCTCTACCTGTCTGCATATTTTACCGTGTCCAGTTTGGCTTGCCCCTTCACCTTGCTGTCTTCAATCCTCCTTCCGTTTTGTGTCTTCCAACATTTGTGGATAGCTATTGTTTATAGTTCTTATTTTTTTCTTTGTTCTTATGGAGAGAGATATAGTTAGAGATGATATTGAGATTAGAGTTAGAGACAGAGACAGAGATAGAGATAGAGATGATAGAGATAGAGAGATAGAAGTAGAGATAGATGATAGAGAAAAGACAGAGATAGAGGGAGAGATAACCATTTTAGTTTCCCCTTAGAAGTAAGAGGTCAATGTGGATGGTCTTCCCATAAAGTTCCTTGGCTTTGTTTCAAGTTTATGAAAAATATTTTCTTAAATTCTTAATAGACTACTATCCCTTCTAACTCAATTTCCTACCTGTACTAAACTCAGTAAAACACCTGAGGAAATTTTTCCTGAAAGACATTTACCTTTTTTTTTTTTCCTACTGAAAACTGCATGTATTTTCATTGCCCATTTTGAGTGGCATTGTATTTCATTACAATGTTCAACACTAAAAAAATCGTCTTTCAATACACATGGTAAATATATCACTTTAAATTAGGAAAGGGATCTAGGAACTTACAAAAATAAATCAGATATCACCTATGTTGGTGGTATTTCTGAAACAATCTCAATTGGGAACCTGGTGACCTGACTTTGTATGAGACTTTCATTGGATACGAAAAGTTCCCCAAGTTAGAAAAGTTTATAATTTGGCTGGTGCAATAAAGTCATAGTACTGCTGTTTGTTTTAAGAATCTATTGCTGTGTTTGAAACGTACCAGTGTGATGGGTTTTATCTCTGCTTGGATAGCCCAGCTATTATACGCACGTACTTGCCCCTATTAGAAAGCATCTAGTAACCATTTTGGGGACAGTCTGAGGCAACAAAGTACACACCTAGCCCATGCTGCTTATCTTACCCCTGCTGAAGCCCTCAGGGAAGTGCTCCTTTCCTGACTATGTAAGATAGTACCCACATTCTTTGGGAACCAGCAAGCTACTTTAACAAATCTATCTCCCTTGTCGTTATCCGTGTGCACCTCATCTTGTCTGGCATGGTGAGAAGCAAGGGGACTTAATTCTTTCCTTTGGCTAAGGGTCAGTTTCTTCTTCCCTGCTTTGTGGTTATTAAGGATAGCATGTAGTGCTAAAACTTATTTTACCTTTAGTCACTGTATCAGTGGGTGGCCAGTTAGAACGGGGACCAAACCAGCTATTTTAATAACAACAAAAGTCATGATATAAAGAATTGTTTAAATAAGTATTGAAGAAATGAAAGACATAAAGGGGCCATTGAAGTAACAGAAATAGAAACTAGAGGAAGATGCCATCATCTCTAGAGCTGATAAAACGAAAGGGTACGGTCCCGAGAATTTAGAGACTTGGAGAAGTCCCTGTTGAGTGAACAGTCAGGTCTCTGAGGAGAGAACACATAGCAGGGAGCTCCCCTACTCTGCAGCTCTGGGGCGTACCTCGTCCTCCAGCCTGGGACTCAATCTTCTGTGGAGGGAGTGCCACTTGGTTGCTGCCGGTATCTGTTAGGTGACCTGATTAAGGTGATTTGAGAGCATGGCAGAAAAAACCTTAAAAAAAAAAAAAACCTTAAAACTGCTGCTGCTGGAGTCAATAGCTATAGTCAGGGTGGAAAATGATGGGCTGGGGTAATGCCGACAGGATCAGGAATCAAACAAACAAAAAATCATTCTCTCTTCTTCTTCTTCTATTTTTTTCCCAGTCTCCTTTTGGTATTCTCATCAGTGAAGTTTAATAGAGAGCAAGCTGGCCCAGGGGAAAACTGGTCTGCAGAGTCTCACTATCACAAAGCAAGGTGTAGAAGAGAAGGAGCAGTTATGAGCAAACAGGCAAGAGCACAACGAATATCACAACCACACCTTAGGCAAAACTCACTGCTTCAGGGGATAGAGAACTGACTTCTAGAAAGACACTAAAACTAGATAATTACTCCTTAATCCGATTAATAGGTAATTCCAGGCTCATACTGAGATAATAGAATGAAAACACACACACACACACACACACACACGCACACCCCTATTTCGCTGTGGCTCCAGTTTGTGGCATAATTTTTCTAAAGCCTTTGTAATTTCCAAAGTGATAAGAGCACTAGGAGGTATTCTGTTAGAATATTTTGTCTTTGAGCCTGCTTCCTGACACAGAGCTCCCAAATCCATTGACATTTCCTGGGTAATAGGAGTATCTTTTGTTTTAATGTGGTGACTGTGGGTAGGCTCTTGGATGGCTCCTGGACAGGGGATGGTAACAAAGACCAAGCCATGATTGTCGGGAGAGAAAGAAGACTTTCTGCTACCCTACAAGGTTCTTTTGGTTGTTCTAATAATTAAATCTAAATGAGACAGACTAGTAAGAGAAAACAACCAAATTTACTTACATACATACATATGGGAATACCACATGCATGAGCCTGAGATCCCACATACATGAGAGGTTCTGAGACAGAAAGGGAAAGCAAGGTACACATGACATTCTGACCTAAGGATAAGGTAAGACACCTCGAGGCTTCAGAGGGATGGTCATTAGTAGGATCATAAGAAAAGCAAATGTTTAGTAATTAGAAGTTTGCCCTGCCCTATAGATAGGTCATAAAAAAGGTGATTTCTGGTGATAACTCTGATTATGGGTAAGGCCCCTCATTTAAATTCTTATTTTTTAAATTTATTTTTATTGTTGGACTTATTGGGGTGCATCTGTTAGCAAGGATTACATAGGTCTCAGGCATACAATTCTACAGTGCATTGTCAACTGGTTGTATAATAAGTTCACCACCTAATGTGACTTCTTTTTCTATCACCACATATTTAGCTCCCCTCCTTCCTCTCCCACCCCCTCCCCCTTCTCTCATCCTCTCCCCACTCGTCCCCAAATAAATATTGAACTATTGATTGTAAATTCTTTAAGAGAGAGGTCAGATATTCTCTGGAGCCTGCAAGGTCTCCACTGCCTTCAGTTCAAAAGAATTAGCATGTCAAAGTGGCATATGCTGGGGAGGTCTGTTCTGAACCCCTTCAATTGGAAGGTTAGAATTTTCAGTTCCACCTCTCCCTGACACTCCAGCAGGGGAGAAGGGCTGAAAATGGAATTAGTAATTGATGGCACCTAGATAATGAAGCCTTCAAAAAGTCCCAGTAGCATGGGGTTTGGAGAGCTTCCTGGTTGATGAGCACACTCGGGTACAAGGAGAGTAATG
Organism: Lyroderma lyra; assembly: GCA_004026885.1. Classification (NCBI taxonomy): domain Eukaryota; kingdom Metazoa; phylum Chordata; class Mammalia; order Chiroptera; family Megadermatidae; genus Lyroderma; species Lyroderma lyra. The sequence goes on along the minus strand of PVJL010015558.1, from coordinate 3,445 downwards.
AACTCCAACTCCACGGAGATAGAAGCTTCTATAATTTGACCCTCCCAGACCTCACCCTAGGGAGCTCCTTATCTAGCTGTTCATCTCTGTCATCATCTTCTTATTTAGTAAACTGTCAAATGTGTTTCCCTGAGTTCTGTAAGAAGCTTAGCAAATGAATGGAACCCAAGGAGAGGGTCATAGAAACTTCAGGTTTGTAGATGATCAGATGACAACCTGGACTTGTGATAGGCATCTGAAGGAGTGGGGGCAGACCCTAGCTATGGGGTCTGGATAAATCCTGTCAGAATTGAGTTAAATTATAAGCCACTTAGCTGGGGTCCCAGAGAATTGCTTGATGGGGGAGAACCCTACACATTTGTTGAACCAAAGTATCAGAAGTGAAGTGTTCTGTATGAGCAGCAAAGAAGAAACAGAAGGAAAGACTAGGTTTTTGCAACTCAGTTACAAACACTACACTAATGCCCCCCACCCACCCCCACACCCAATTCAGATATTCTCTTTACTTCATTAAACAAATATCCAGGATAATGCTACAAATGATTTCCATGGCTCCCTTATCAACTTATTAGTTACTCAACAATGACTATGGTCTCGTCCACTCCTTCTCAGGAGAGCTAAGGTTCTAGTTCTTGCTTGCCACTCAGTTACTACAGAGTTGTTGCTTACTTGCCTCCCCCTAACTGAGTTTCCTCCAGCAGAGGAACATCCTCAAATCATTACCCAAGATCTTCAAAGAGAGGAAGTTTTATTTTCTTTCAAAGATCTCAAAGCAAAACCACTCTACTTTGTGCTACATTCGGCTCAAGTCTTTTCTTCCTTTTCATGAGGGACTTTGCCATTTGCCTACCAACATCCACTTTCTCCTTCTGCCTTACTAACAAAATCCCAGTTTTGTTCAAGATGGTGATGTGTCTAGGTAAACAAAGAAAAATACTTCATTTTCTAGCCACTTCCCCCTTTTCTAAGGATGGATGGGTATGTGCTAAAAGGGACCAGAATATGCCATCCCAAAGTATGCCTCTTTGACATAAGGATTATTTGAGGCTGATTACTTTTAAGAAACAGCAGACATAGAAAAGGCTCTGAAAACTGAGTAGAAGTTACCTTTCTGTAAGATACATTTATATGGGAAATCTCAATGTGTAAGGGTATTTTCTTCTCTGCACTAGACAGGGAGCATGACTTGAAGTCTCCAGAATGTTATCAATGGGGAAGTACTTAAATCTGCATACCAAACTTACTCTTGTTGACTGTGCTGTTTCTGGTGACTTCCCACAACTGGTGATATTATTTAAGGTGGTGGTTTGGGATATTTTGGGGAGTTAGCTACTCAGTTTTCCTGGGTATCTCTCATGTACAAAGGAGGTATACATGTTATTAAACTTCTGTTTTTCTCTTGCTGTTTTGTCTTTTATTATGGGGTGGGGGATCTCAGTCAAGAACCTAGAAGGTAGAGACAAAATCATTTTTCCTCCCCCATAGTGTCATGGTTAAAGCCAATGAGATAAAAGAAGATACCACTTTTCTGTGGTTTCCCAGGAAAGGTTTTTCTTCCTTTCTTCTTTGTTAGGAGCACGCACGAATGGGAGAAAACTGGAGGGAGTGCAGTCACTTTATAATGGTAAGATAATCATGAAGAAGAAAATGGCACAGAATTAAAAGTAGAAAGACGGAAAGAGCATTTCTGCCCTGATGAGCTTATCCTAGATGTCTTCTTGTGAGAGAAAAATTAGCTTTCCTATTTCTTTTATAGGAAATTGAAACTTTCATTGATATATAATTGATCACGACTTATTGAAATATTGAAGCAATATTATTTTATTTTAATTTAACCATTTTCAATGGAACTCCAATTATACGTGAAGCTATCCTGATCAGTGGAGGTGATAAAAGATAAAAAAAATAATTGAGAGAATATGCTGACCTTAAGGACCATACAATATGGTAGAGGAGACAGATATACAAAAAAAATAATAAAACAACAACAAAACAAAACTTGACTATTATGAAAGGTATTTCAGTAGCACTTATTACCAAATACTCATCCTTTCTGTAGTTGTGGCCCCTAGAAATTCTGAATGATCAGCGACTATTTGAGGTCTCAGATTCCTAGGAAGTGTTAATGAAGTGATATGCCTGCCACACCTGGAGATGGGCACAATTTCTCCAGTGGCCAATCTTAATCCAGAAACATACAAAAAATGAAATACTCAAAATGTCAACCCAAAGTTGACACAACACAAAACCATCATACCCAATTAAACAGTAGGTCTGGGATTCAGAACAGGTAGTCTGTCTCCAAATCTGTACCTCTAACTACACCACTATATTGCTTCTCACACAACCATTACAGGGGGCGACCCTTCCCCTAATTTGGTAGCTAAGAAGTCATATTTTTCATGTAAATTCTCAGTATTCATGTCCATCTGCTCATGAACATGGCAAAGTTTGGAAAAGCTTTTATTCTGTTTTTGCTCATAGGCTGTAACTTAGGTTCTCTCCTATGTCCAACATGAGCAGATCAAATGAACAGCAAATTAAAAAAAAAAAAAAGCAAAAACAACTCCAACGTATTGAAGGGGGGAAGATGAAGGGAACATGTTTTAAGATAAAAGGAGCACAGATTATCACCCTAATAAATAGATCATGAAATACAGGAATCAGGAGAGCTGACACGAGGCCTAATGCTGGAGACTAAAATATGAAATAAACCCTATTTGACTTCAAACCCTAGTCAGTTCGTCTTACTTTCCAGACTGCTTTCTCACATGCTGGGTGCAAGCTCCCTCGAAACAACTGGAAATTAAATGTTTGCCGTAATCAAGGTAGAAGCTGTGGAGCCTGGAGGAGAGAGTAACGTATCTGAATCGGGAATTCAGCTTCAAGAAGAAAAGGGCACTTCATTCCAGCCTTTGGTGACGAGTACGATATAAAAAGAAAAGATACACATGGCAAGGCAGTCAAAAGACACCATGGCCCTGAGGCGTTCAGTAAATACTTGTATTTTCCATGTGCCCTGCACTGTGCTAGAAATAAGATTAGTATTGTAGAAAAGGCAAGACAGGTTCACAAAATAAATGATACTTTGATACATCTGGGATGTAGGGGGGACAGTGTGAAATAGAAGCAGATGAGTTTGGAAAACTAGAATGGGAACAGATTATGGCTAATGGAATTTCTATTTAAAGTAAACATTTTCCCTTTTGTGGACAGAATTCAAAAGACACAATGTTTAAAGATTTTTGAAAGTTCACAATAAGCAAACTAACACTGTATAACAAGAAAATTGCCACAGCCCAGTCCTTTCTCTCTTTGGAAATATATTTGAATGCATTTATAATATAAATCATTTCTATTTCCTTTCAGATGAGGGAAGAGCTACCTTTTATGAAATTTATGGAATTTAAAATTCAATAAGCACAATGCTGACTATGTTGCAAGT
>PVJL010015557.1:0-23841 GCA_004026885.1 Lyroderma lyra | reverse complement strand
GCACGCACACACGCACGCACACACACACGCACACACACGCACGCACAACACACACACGGAGCTCACAATTACTTCCTGGCAGCTCTTTCAGCTGATTCGCAGACACAGAAGTGGCCACGACGCATCCAGGCCGCGAACAGCGCAGCACAGGTGAGCACAGGTGAGCCCAGGTGAGCCCAGCCGCCCGCCTGCGCTGACTCCTCTCTCCCTCGTTGCCGACCTCACTGACATGTTAAACGAGACGATGGTAACAGGGACTGTGCACGCGCCCAGTTCTGGCTACACATGAGGCCGCAGGCACCGAATCAGGCCCTGGAAGACGAGGGTTTGTATATGTCCTTTAACATTTGGAGAAAGCCACCGTGGGAACTTAAATATTTCTTTGACCTCCCACCTTTCATTTGTCACCATCAAAGTGGAAACCCAGCACCACGTGTGGTGGGTCCGTGCAGACACGGGTCCCCATGGTGTCACCTCCTGGTAGTAACTAGTTGGGTAACCACCTCCTCCTGAACGTGGACTGGCCCTAGTTACATGCTTCTCAGAAATGACACCTGGAGAGTGTTCAGACGTCACCCCCGAGGTCAGGTTACAAAGGCTGTGACGTCCCTCGCACATGCACTCGCTCACTGGCTCACACTGACGTAAGCAGATGCCGCATGCGCGCTGCTCTACGGAGAAGCCACGTGACGAGAACAGGAAGGGGGCTCTGGCCACCCACTTGCGGTGTCCCAGCTGCGACACCCACATGACCGAGCACGGAGGGGACCCCGCTGGGTCAAGCTGACAGCGGGACTGCTGTTTGGGGAGGTAAGTCGTCCCGTCAGCTAATGAGAGAATAAAAGCTGTTGCTTAAGCCACCAAATTTGGGGGACACCGTATTTTGCCATGTATAAGGCACACACTTTTGCCCAGATTTGTGAGGAAAAAATAAGGATGTGTGTTCTACACGGGTAGTACTAATTCTGTCTCTATATAAATGTTTTTAGTGCTTTTATTTATGCGTCTGAGTTTAAGGTGTAACTCTAGAAATCAATAATGGTATCTGGATGCAAAAAAATACTCTGGCATATGATAATCATTTTTTTGTTGTTTTTGTATATAAAAAATTTTATACATAAAATTCCTTGTCCCTTGTATCTGTTCTTGTGTTTTTTTAATTATTAGTCACATAACATTTCTTGTATCATATGTTAAAAAATGCTAAAATGCTTTTGTAATACAAAAAACAAGGACCTAAATACAAACAAATAAAAATTTGAATTAAAAAATTAAAGTGAAAGATTTTTTTTTCCTTGGAAGTTTGGGCCAAAATCGTGGGTGTGCATTGTAAACAGGAGCGGATTTTACATGCAAAATATGGTCATTTGTACACAGCAATCAGTAGCCGATACATCATTCTAAAACCATTCTCCATCATCCACTGGTGAACAGAATTTAAAAAGGTAAACAAGCAGATACCTAATTTATTACAAGTTTCCTTCCACTTTTTGGGGGGGATGTTTTATTTTGAACCTCATCACTTTACTTTTTCTAAAAGAACTGGTTAGATGAACGATAATTAAAATGGTAAAAATGTTCCCAGTGAAATCAGACTGTTTGTACCAATTGAATTCCTGACTCAGAAAACTGTCTTTTTTCTCCCCTAACATCTTGAATTTGATACTTTTAACTATATTAAATTCATTTGTAAGTAATTTGTGATTTTCCTGCTTAGCTGTGTTGTTCTGTTTGTTCGTTTCGGTAACCAAGTCAGAGAAAATCAAGATAAATGCAGTTAGCTGGATGAGTGATTACCGCCTTTTCTGTACCCAACGAGCCCCGTAAGCACTTATTAGGCAGTTAACTCTGTCTGACTCTGTATTATCCATTTGGGGGGCTGGTGCGGTATTTGTAAACAGACGGTCTTTACTGGGAATAGTCTTTCCAAAATAGATGGGTCTCAGGATTTAATTAGTTTTAAGGTTCCAGCCACATACTCTTGTCCTCTGCCACCCACTGAAAAACTGTGTCCAGATGTTCAACAAATGACCAACAGAAAAGGCAGTTTGGTCGGCATCGATCTAGGACTTAATGGAGTTTACTCAAGAGAGCGTCTGGGATTTGCTGCCCAAGTCCGTCCAGCAAAGAGGGTCCCAGTCTCACCTCCTGTAGAGTGGCCAGTGAGTGCAGGGTGCCCAGTCTGGGGCTATGACACCCGCTTCTTACGCCACCGGACACTGCCATGCATCTCCTCCCCGGGAGCACTCAGGGATTTCTGATTGTGTAGAGCGACCTCTGCGGGGTCTGTGCGACCACACCTCTAAGTCAGATGCACAGGGACAGCGCCACGCCCCGGCAGCAGCACGGACTGGGTCCCCCAGGAGTGCCTGCGGCCACCCGGGGCCCTGACCCTTCAGGTGTCGGTGTGGGCATTTCTGATGGGTCACTGAGACCGGAGGCCGTCCGTGCCCGGGAGGGCTCACTTCCTGGCTGTCCTGTGGGCTCTCATGCCCGGCAGGTAGGTTCGCCTTCTCTGTGAGGCAGAACAGAGGACCCCTGGGGTCGGAGTGTCCACAAACAACTACATGTATCACACAGAATGTCATGATCGCCTCAAGAAAGCAAAAGGGTTAACCAAAGGAAGTTGCTCACTTTCGGAAATAAAGATAACAAATCCAGCAAAACGGTAACATCGCCTGTGCCGGGAGCCATTCTTACAAATGGTTTTTAGCTTACTCAGAAAAACAGTGAAATCGGCCAAAGAAAAGACAACTTGTGACAACTATTGTGTTACCTCCCGGCTGCCCGTGTGTCGGTGCTTCCCTGCAGGAAGGTGGTGATTTACTCGTGGGGGTAAGAGTCAAGTGTCTAATGTGAAAACATGCTCATCCTCATTAGCTCTCAGGGAAATGCAAATCAGAACCACAATGAGATCCCACCTCACACCTGTGAGAATGGCTATTATCAACAAGACAAGGAACAACAAGTGCTGGAGAGGATGTGGAGAAAAAGGAACTCTGGTACATTGCTGGTGGGAATGCAAACTGGTACAACCACTGTGGGGGGCAGTGTGGGGGTTCCTCAGAAAACTGGGAATGGAGCTACCATGTGACCCAGCAATCCCCCTTCTGGGGATCTACCCAAAGAACTTGAAAACCTTTGTCTGCAAAGACCTATGTGCCCCAATGTTCATTGCAGCGCTGTTCACAGTGGCCAAGACATGGAAACAACCAAAGGTCCCTGTGACAGATGACTGGATAAAGCAGCTGTGGTACATATACACAATGGAATATTACTCAGCTGTAAGAAAAGATAAAATATTGACATTTGCGACATGGATGGACCTGGAGATCATCATGCTAAGTGAAATAAGCCAGACAGAAAAAACAAAGAACTGCATGATTTCACTCATATGCGGAATATAAAACTGAAAGCAAAGAAAAAAAGAAATGAACAAACAAACAAACAACCCATGGACACAATCAATAGTTTAATGTTTATTTGGGGACGAGTGGGTTAGGGAGGGGAGAAGGGGGAGGGGGTGGGAGAGGAAGGGAGGGAGCTAGATAGAGGGAGATGGAAGGAGAAGTCACACTGGGTGGGGAACTTACTATACAACAAGCTGACACACACTGTGGAATTGTATGCCTGGAACCTGTGTAATCCTTGCTAACAGATGTCACCCCAATAAGTCTCACAATAAAAACGAATTAAAGAAAAAGCGTAAAGGGTCTGCACACAGACTGGCCGGGAGGTCACTTAGTCTCGGTGCTGATCAGTTTTCTCATCTGCAAAACGGTGATGGAAACGGCGCCGGGTCCCCGGGGAGCAGGGCTCATGGGAGCGTGCAGCGGGGACGGGCAGAAGGCCAGACCACGAACTCGGTGTGCTATTTGTCATTATTAAATGAAAGCGTAAAACTCGCCTTGGCCTACGTGACCCAGAATGCATTTTACTAAGCACGTGACTGACCAAGTGACTGACACGGCAAGAAGCGTTTTCAAACCCTGTGTGAAAGGGTCAGTTTTTCCTTTCTGGTCCTCCTAGACCAACACGTCTGCAAAATTAATAAAACTGAATTGCAAGAAAAATGACATAAACATGGAATAAAGACTTAATAGCTCAGAGCCTAAACTGCTGGGTCAGATGTTTCCAGAAGCTTCCTCTCGATTTCTGTCCTTGTCCTTGCATGTGGTCACACCAATCACAGAGGGGCACGTGGGTGCAGACCCCACCTGGGCAACACTGCTGGGGAAGACAGTTGTCTCCTGCAGGACAGTTGTGCAGCTGCCCCTTTTCCTGTGTTGGGGAGCCCCCGCCCCGCCTTTGGAGGTGGCACTCCCCTCTAACTCGGGGTAGCCCGACCCGGAATGGAAGCTGCCCACGAAAAGCACCAGTGCACAGGGCCACGTCCCGTAGATGCTGGTGACGGCAATGGCAGTGCCCCCACCTCCAGAGGCAAGAGTAGCGGCGATTCCAAGCAGCAGCCTGGGGGTGTCCGTGGGGAGACTTCACATCCTGCCACGACTGGGGGGCCGCTGCCTGGTGGGGACCTCCTGGGCTTTGCTTTCGGATTCTCCCGGAGCCTTGGTGATAGGCTGACCAGCTGTCCTGTCCTAAACGGGACGGAAAACGACGGGGCTGTCCCGTTTCGAACGGTCCGTCTGGGCAGCCTCCGGACACCCTGAACGCAGCCCAGGGAGACGCGGCTGACCAGACGTCCGTGGGGAACGGGACAGGACCCGCTTTCCGTCCTGTTTAGGACAGGACAGCTGGCCAGCCTACTTGGCGATCTCCTTATCATCGTCTAGTGGGATCTTTCTGGTCAGCTGGCCATCAGCTCTACGTGTATCCCCTGAGACTCAGAACCAGGCTAAGCCACAGGGGTGGGAAGAGCCCGCCGGGCAGGCGCGCTGTCCTGGCATTCGGCGGCTCTTCGCCCCCGGCCGTGCTGTGCCGGTTGGCAGACGAATTTCGGGGTCCCTTCGGTGGCACGGTGCTCGGCAGTCTTCCGTCCTCGTCCTTGTCCACACCACAGTCATCCGTGTAAGAAACCGTCCGGTCAGTCCTACAAGCAAGCTGGAACCCACGGACGTTCTCTGCTCCGTCTGGCAAGCCGACGCGACACGGGCCGGGGTGGGGGACACGTGTCACGATCGCGAAGGGAACCGGTTTTCCCAGGGTGTCCCTGTTTTACCCTGGGGAACTGGTTCCGGGGTCTCACTCCTTTTGGTGGCCTTCAGCAGGAATGCGCCCTGCCAAGCCGCTGTGTCGTGTAGGAGACCGCTCCAGTGACCTTCACTGGGTGACCGGGGGCATTGGCTGCTCAGTCCGCAAAGACCCCGGGAAGCTGCGGGGATCGCGGCCCGGGGCCTCGGACGCTCTGCGGTCCCTCGTAGGGAGCTGTCGATTCAGAAAAGAGGATTCCTTTCCTCTCCTCGACTCGGAAACGGCGGAGCTTAGGGTTTTCTCCCGGCTTTCAGGCATGCCGGCTTCCGGTGGATGAGCTAGCACCGTGACAGCAACACGTGTGACGTCCGCAAGGACGTCAAAGGATGGAAACCCCCAAGGGCCTGAAATGACAATTGGTGACGATCCGACTTTGGGTGCCGTATAGATTCCGTCGTAAAAGGCAAATAATTTGCTGAAGGAGCTTTGAGTAGCCTGCTAGCTGATGGCAAGTTTATTTAGGAAGGCGAGCGTTCAGGGCAACAGTCCTTGACCTTGATTGCATGTTACAAGGACCCAAGTGTCGTGAAAAAGTATCCCGTGCAGCCCCACGTCCCAGAGCGTCTGGGTGGACGCTACCCGGAACTTACAGTCCCCACCGGTTTCTGCACTTGAACCTCAAAGTAACAAACTTACTCTACTTCCTAAAACCAGAGACTACGGTCCTGTGTCAGTGTTGGAACCTGTTTGTTTCATAGTCAGGTGTAGTTGCAGACTAAATTCCACTTATTTTTTATTAACAGGGACTTCTATTTTGGTTTCCTTCCACTAAGTATAATAATTCTTTAAGGTAAATAATTACAAAATCGAACTTTTCATTGGGTGACGGGCAAGTGGTTGCGAGGAGCAAACTCACTGATTAGTGTGAGACTCATCTTGGGTCCACAGGAGACAGTTAACGTGCATTTTGTAACTGGATGAACAAAAGGCCGAGAAGCCATCCTAAACGTGAGCACATTTGTTAGGTTTTCACGTGAAGGAGCAGAGATTTCACATATTTAACACCTCTGTACGCGCGCTTCTCTAGAGAACAACGAAACTCCCAGAGGACTACCTATTTCAATGACCTCTTTCCCGAATTCAGAAAGGTCAATTGGCTTGTCTCTGATCACGTCATTTAGGACCAAAGCCACACTGAACCCCCAACGCACAGCTTCCAAATAAGCTGCCCCCAGATTCCCGTCACAGCAGTTTCTCTTGAGTACCACGGAGATGCTGCACCAAGAACCCCCAAGTCCCCGACTTACTCCCTGGTTACACATTCGTTACGGAAAGAGGAAGAGGAGGGACTGAGTAAGAGGCTTCCGCTCAGCCCCGTCGCAGACTCCGACTTAGCAGGACACACGAGACACGTACGCAGTAACGGAGAACCTGCTTTCCTTTGCGTGGCCTGTGAATTTATGTGGACGGTCCACTTCGTCATATTTGAGGTCCACAGAGATTAAAGAGACACAATTATGAAAGCACAAACGCTCTGTCTTGGCCATTCTGATTCCTTCCTGTTTAGATCTGTGCAGTTAGTAAGGTACAAGCACTGAATAATGAGGTCATTTCAGAGTAGTATGCGGAGCCATCTCTTAGGGGGAGGCAACGACGGATCCCGTAGTAATAAAGGACATTAACAGGCCAGAGAAAACCAGAAATGGTATGAATGTCCAGTCTAGGCACTTCTTGGCACTGCTGAGCAATCTGCATGCTGATTTTTCTCTTTAAAATCATTTGCAATTCTTTCCTGTTGGTCTAATCACCTGGCTTCGAGAAAACACACTGTTTTTTAGTATTTCTGCAGAGCAGAAGCATCACCCTTAGAACGAGTTAGCTCTCGGAAAGAATGTGCATCCTTCACTCCCGTCCGTGGTCTTCTTGGAAGGGTCAGCGTGCTGTGCGTTTAAAGGGCACCGGGGTTCAGCCTCACTCATGTGTGGGCCTGACAGCTGCAGAGCACAGCCCACGTGCTCCCAAAGAGTGTGACAGGACCCTGGTGACCCTTCAGGTATCCTGGCAGATAAATGAGAGTACCCCGCCCTCCAGGTCAGCTATCTTTGAGTCAAAGTCAGCAGAGACGGTCCAAGGAGCCACTTTCCTATGGAGTTCGAAAATGTGAAATCGCCCACACGGTACCTGCAGTGCAAGCTGTTTACGTAGATGCCATTATGTCTGTAAACACAAGCCTTGTACACACAAATACAGAACCACGTGATGTCCTACCAGTATGTCTACTGGAGCATTTAAACAAATGCCCCCTGGCAGCCCCCTCCCTCCCGACGCCATGTTTCCCAGCAACTCGGCCTGCAGACGGAACCAGGCAGCTGCACCCGGCGGTTCAAGCTCTGAGTGCCACCCCCAACCTGGCAAGCCCGGAAATGACCTCCCAGCTATTTACAGCTCGTCCTCAGTGCTCCCTCAGCTCCTACACCTCCGAGTCCCCGAGGAATTCTCGAATGCTTCCAAGGATCATTTCCTGTCCTTCTGGTGTTCGACCCCGCCTTTTGTCATACCGCAGTGCAACGCCTGCAGCCAGCCAAGGGCATGGGGGGCACCGGATGGAGCTATTCCATCCGTTACATTTTGGAGGTGAAACCAAGCGCCATTTTTCATACCGTATTTTGCCACATATCATGTGCACCCATGTTTCTGGCCCAAACGTTCATGAGATGGGGAATTAGTACCACCCACGTATAATGCATACTCTGACTCTCCCTCTCACACATCTGGGCAAAAAACGTGCAGCCTAAGGATGGCAAAATACAATATATCCTTTGAAACCCGTGGTAGTTCTCTCTTCTGCCTCCCTTTTCAGAGTGCCCTAGGCATTCTTGATGCCCCCTGGGCGACCTGAACTTGGGCTACCCTAGTCCCAAGAAGTGCAGGCAGAACCCAGGATCCCCACCAGAAGCCAGAAAACATCGATCACTGAAAAAGCTCTCCGGGTGACACTAATATGAAACCAAGACACGGATTTCGAGGACCTCTGCTTCCCAGTGTTCACACCCGTGTGCAACATCGCCTCCCCTAATTCCCGTTTGGAAAACAAAAATCTCACTTGTCGTGTTCATTGAATTTTACACAAACACACTCTTTGAGGCCAAAGCAACTCTGACTGGTTTTCAGTGTGAAAATAAAGTACGCAGACTATTCTTGGAGTGGTTTCTAAGCAGGACTTGTCTCTAATCCTGCTGCCGCAGAAATGCATGTGATCAGTATTTAATCATTTGGGGTGAGGTTAGGACTGTAATCGTGAGTTAACGGGAAAAGGGTTAAGTAGAGGCCAGGCCTGGTGACCCGCCTTCTGAGAGACAGAATTTAGGACAGTGGTAGGATGTCGCTTCTACGGTTCGGTTATAAAGGCGTGTGACTTCTGTCCCATCACTGGGTCTTTCCTTCCAGGTGTGAGGTCAGCCCACAGGAGCCGAGGCCCTCAGGCCCACAGTCCTCACTGACCTGACTGCAGCCCACGCCCACGTCCCCAGCTGTCAGATGACCACAGTTCCAGTGGACTCTGACTGTGGCCTTGAGAGGGACCCAGCTACCCTGTGCCCGGACCCCTGACCCACGGCCACAGTGAGAGAATAAACGTGTAGTCTTCTCAGCATCACCGGGGGGTTCCGCACAAATAAAAATGGTGTGTGTTTAAGATGTATGACACGGAGTTTTCCGATTCCTATGGGTTATGAAGTCATTACCACCACTGAGCTAAGTTAACACAGCCATCACTTCACCCAGTTAAGATTCTTTTCTTATATTGGGGGTGACAATGCTTTAAGATCAACTCGGTGTGCACTGTGTTAGGTCACTAAGTCTTGGGGTAATTTGTCACACAGCAATAGGTAACTAATACACATAGTCACCCTAGGGATAAATGCTACAGGAAAAATCCACGCATGAAAGAGCATTGCAGAGTGATGGGGAGGAGGTGCATCAGGAGCTCAGGTTTTAAATAGTGTCACCAAGGAAGGCCTCACGAGAAGTTTCCATGAAACAGGACTTGAGGGAGGGGAGGGGGGAGACATCCTTCCAGGCAGAGGGGTGTGGGAAGTAGGCTGACCAGACAGACTGCATTAAATGGGACAGTGAACAACAGTCTTGTCCCGTTTCACACGGGGCATCTGCTCAGCCTACTGACACCTTGAATTCCGCCCAGTGCGACTAGGCGGAGCACACGTCCCATGTGAAACGGGACGGGACTGTCCTTTTCTGTTGTCTGGTCAGCCTAATGCAAATGCAATGGGGCAGCAGGAAAAATTCTCGTGGGCCAAGCACAGGTCGAGTGCTTTACCTGTATTTTCTCAGGCTACGCACGCGGCAGCCTAAGACACAGGCAGGAGATTATGTCCATTTCCAGGCGAGGCCGAGGACACACCACCACAAGCCCTGAACACGGGTCTGTCTGTCTGAGTCGGCGCCACAGTGCGTGTTCGTTCCTGTTGCTGCTGTAACAAAGAGCCACAGACTCAGCGGCTTACATAACGCAAACGGATTCTCTTACTGTTTTGTGAGTCGGAGTTCCAACACGTTCGCACCAGGCTGAGGTCAAGGTGTCAGCAGGGCTGCGGTCCTGCCTGGAGGGCCCAGGGGACAGCTGTTTCCCACTCACCGGCTTGTGGTCGGGGTTCAGTCCTCCCGGTTTGTAGGCTGGAGGTCCCGGCACGGTTATGAGTATTAGGAGACTATGAGACACGTGGTTGTAGGTGGTGTGTCCAAAACTTGTCACCTGCATCTTGCAAATACCAAGGCAGGTCCCCTGGCCAGCCTGCTTGCTTCATTCTCCTCTCAGCAGAGTTCCCAGGAGGCCAAGCTGCCCAGGAGCGACTCTGACCGAGCTGGGCACATGACACTGACAGATCCCAGTTCCGGCGATGACATTTCGCTCTTGGGGTCGCTGAGTTTACCTTCCAATGAGCCCATGCAACGGAGGCGAGGGCATGCATGGGCCACCCGGCCGCACCCAGCAGGAGCCCGCAGCTGATGGGGGGGGATGGGAAGGGGCGGAGCCAGGCGAAGGGGCGGAGCCCTGAGCCCGAGTGGGCGCTCCCGCCCCCGGACCCGCCCCTGCGCTGGGCCCCACCCGCGGCCACTCCCAGTCGGGTCTCGGCCTGGTGGCTCTGTGCTCCAGGCGCCCGTGAGGAGTCCACACCCGGAGTGGACAGCCGGGAGGAGAAGCCCCGCAGCCCCCGAAAGCCCCCGCCCAGGCAGGATGCCCAGGAGCAACCTTGGCCGCGGAGCACGTGCCTGCCAGGTGTCATTTACTCCAGAGCCCGTTCTTGTGTAGACGAGCTGGTGGCCATCTCGTGGCTTTCGCCAGCGAGGACGGCGGTCTGGTGACATGACACAGAAATTTGAGGAGCGTCAGGTGAGTTGGACTCACAAGGACTTAGTTTTAAAGGTATCTACACGGGGACTTGCAGAGTGGTGACGTGACCTCCCTTGGATGACACACTCCTTCCCGCCCGCCAGTGTTTCTGGAAGCCCCATCACCAAGCTTCTAAGGCCACAGTGAGGGTGGGCGCCCCGGCACTGCGATTCTGCTGACTAGGCTTAGTGGGGTGTGGAGGACTGAGGAATACTTAGAAGGGACCAACATACAGGATGAGCCCTCAGGTCCCCCAGCGGGCGAGGGAAGTCCTGGCAGAGATGATTCTCCGTAAGCGTCATGGAGCAGGCAGACACTTAACGAGAGACGTCGGAAAAGTAAAGGCAGGTTACTGTTAGCGTCGGCTTCAGCAGAACCAAATCAGTGGATTCGGCAGAACCAGTAGGTTCCTACTCCTGTCACAACCAAAGGTATTAAAGAAAATATTTCCGCTACCAGAGACTGACATCCACCCGAAACTCGCCTTCAGCTAAAACGGAACCTATTGGCTGGTGCAACTGGAACATTCTGGTGGCGTCTTGCTCTGGCTGAGGCTGGCCAAGTGCCGGGGTTTCATGAATGGACTCAGAGAACTACTTCCTTCTTCTAAGACCGGCCTCTGATTTCAGCAGTGTTGCTCTTCCCAGTGACGGGAAGAATGACCATTCCACCCTTCGATGGCCCTAGCGGTGTACAGTCTCGTAAGGACAGAATCCGCCTCTGGCTCCACGCATTCCTTCCGGTTCCCAAAAGGTCTCCAGTGGGTGAGCAGGCATCATGTGTCCAGCTTCTGTGGAAGAGGTGGTGACAGCTGACAGCTCTGTGCTAATCCAATGAGGTGGCACATGGCAGGGTTCCAAAGGAAAGGAACCAAGGAGGTCACTGGGAACCACCGCCCTCTACGACGGGCCTGTCCACGGTCCCGGTCCTCCAATCGGAGAAGCAGCTCAGAAAGCAACCTGGGAGCTGACCTGAACATTACTAGCCAGAGGGCATCCATGAGAGTCTCAGAGAGTCAAAGGGAGAACGCTCTGAATCGGGATTGGATCTATCAGAGGGATCCGGAAGCCAAGAGGACACCGTGACCCCTACACTGCGGAGAGCGGGACTCTCCACCAGCACCTGACAGGTCTACGGCGGAAGCCGAGAAGTGACGCCAGGCCTCTGTGTGTCGAAACGTCCCCTCTCCTAATCCCGCCCATCCTCTCAGCGTGCACGCTCTGTTCTCGGTCACTGTCTTGCTCTCCCCCTCCCTCCCCCTCCTCTGTCTCTTTAAAATAGCTCCTTGAAAACAATGCACAATGGTACCCTGTGGGGAGGACCGCTCCTTTCAATGCACTTTTAGAGCTGTTTTCACCGTAATTGTTGCTGAGATGAAATACTGACCTTTCCAAGTTGAGAAAATTACAAGTGCCTAACGGGTCAGAGAAAACAATCTCCTAAATACCGGCTGCAGGGAAAGTGCCCACATGAAGTGACTGCTCCCTTCCTGACACGACAGCATGTCATTCTCTAGTTTTCCCAGAAGGACAGATCTACTCCCCGCTCTTGTGAGCTTCAAAAGCTCCAACAAAGGGGCCCCTCAGCCCAGAAGGCCCACCGAGGCCAACCCATTCTTGCGGACAAACAATCGAGTGCATTGTTTCCCCCTAAGACACAATCCACATGACCAGATGTGCTGCCTTTTCCCAGAAACGGTGCCCAAATGGCACAAAGGTAGACCTTGCGTCTGGGTGTGCAGCAGATGGCCGCAACGCCACACATGGCTTGTCACACGTGTGGGTACCACAGTCAGCCCGCAAGAGCCACTTTGAAAAACGGAGCTAAGACAAGAGGCTTTCCTAACCGTGTGTGGAATTTAATGTCTGAATTTAATGTCCAACACAGGGCACCCCTATCGGAGCAAACTGCCAAGACGTGTATAAATACGTCTGTATTGACACACTGGGGCACACACAGGCGCACAGATTCCTGCACGCAGAAACTTCCAGACGTAGATTCAATGAGGAATGGTGTCTATATGTACAACGCCGATCTTATCCGTCACTGATGCCCACTTGTACGAAAGGGGTAGCATTGGCCCAGCTCTGCCCGTCCCGCACAACAACAAAGAAGGTTTCCAGGTAACGCGCGACATTGCCTGTGGGGCTCCCCCACCCCCCGCGCCGGCTGAGGGTCACGGAGTTGGGACACGTACGCGTGTTTCTGGTGTCACTGAGAGAATGGATCGGAAACAGGACAGGAACTCCTGGAAAGGCCTGTGCTCTTTTCTCTGTACCCCGGTTCTGGCGGAGACGCCGGGGACACCTTTGAGTCCCTGCACCACCTGCTCGACGCCGGGCCGTGGACAGGTAGCGTCTTTGCTGCCTGCTCGGCACACCTGATCGTGCTGATGGGCTTTGAAAACCTGACTCTAAATGACGAGGACGAGGACGAGGAGGACAGGGCTCCAAGGTGTGTTTTGGAATCCCAGGTTATTAGAAAGAGACATCATACACGGGGACACGGATCAAGCCAAGTTTCTGGAAGCCTTTCCAGGTCACGGTCATATGCCAGGTCACAGCACCGCAAAACTGAGTCTATGAAACAATCCTCTAGATAATCTAGAAGTGAAAAAACTGATAAAATCTGAAGAATGGTTCCATTTTTGGCTTGGACCAGTGGGTTAGAGGCAAACAACTTAAATCAGGTCAAAGAATCAAAACAACGTGGCTATTTTAAAGAGAAAGAAAAATAAAAAAAAACCTAACGCTTGGCCAAGGTCACTTGCTCCCTCGTGAAGTCACAGTGGCATTATCTGAAGACAGTGTACAAGTGAGTCTGACACTCCCGCCAAGCCAACTCTTCGCAAATGAAATTGAGGGGCACACGGGGGTCCCGATGTCCGGCGTGGTCACAGTACTGGACAGTAAATGCCCTCGGGGAAGTCTGCGGTGCTGGGACCCCCTCAGCTAAGCCCCGCAGAAGGGCCTGGGCTGGAACACCACTGGCTTTCTCCTACCCACCCCTCTTGCAGCCAGTGAACGCTGAAAGAAACCTTCCCCGACCAGAACTCTGGCTGCATGGTGGAGGGTCCAACAGTCCCTCACCCATGTGGTCAGGGATGATGTGCTATTTTCAGTTATTTCATCAGACAAATTCTCGGAGTGTCTGACTCATCTTCACTGTGTGTGTGTGTGTGTGTGTGTGTGTGCATGTATAAGAAATATATACGTATATGTGTACATACATATATTTCCCTCCATTTTTCCCATTTTTTAATAGCTGTAAGGTTGAAATTTGCTATGATTCTCTTGGGGTGTGACAGAATTTCAATGTGAAAATAGAAATGAAATATAACTGGAAATATGAAGCTATAAACTTGAGAGAAATCCAAACTGCCACATTGATGAATGCTACATTTTCGTGAGCCCATGTGCCAGCTCGGAACCCTTGTTTAACTTGTCTGTTTCTATTTCCTCGATTTATGGCTGTGGGTCCTTGAGACAGAAGCGTTCAAACATATGTATCGAATACACACACACACACACACGCATCGATCAGACGCCGGACATCACGTATGGAAACCACCCTTTGCAAGTCATCTTTGCGTTTATCTGTTATCAGTTAAAAAGATTCAGAACTTTCCTGCAGGGGAAAGCAAAGCATCTACGTCTGCATCGTGAGGGTAGGTGTTCGGGTCCCAGTCCCATCGGTGGGTTTCTCACCTTGCTTAGGAGTACCAGGAAACATTCATTACTTTTAGCAACTTACTCCTTTGCTAATTAACTTTGAATACTTCCTCATTTCTAGAACATGCTTTGTCAAACCATGTTGCTAAGAGCTCTAGGGTTCCATGGACCTCTGTCAGGGGCTTCCTGGGGGACTAGGGTGAGGCTTCCTGGTGAGTTAAGGGGTTCTCCTCTAGCCTCACCTAGAGCAGCTTCGACTCAATCTGAGTCACACGTGGAATATTCATCTTCTTCAGGTTTGCGTTCCTCGAAAGGGCCCACCCCTGGAATAAAGCTCATACTCGGAGGTGTCCACAGCCTTGTGGGACGACGCAGTACGCTAAGTCCTCGCAGAAGAGGACGTGGATTCATTCTGCTTGAGCCTGATGCTCCCACGCACGTCCACGTGGAGCCCTCAGGAGGGGAGGTGAGAAGAGGCAGCAGGAGGCAGGAAAGGGGAGAAGGGGGCGAGTTTTGAAGCACAGCATCGGCAGGGAGCGACCGAGCGAGGCACGTCTTCCTCCATCCCCAGGTTCGGGCGCCAACGGCACGTGGCACCAGAGGGTCGTCCCGTGGCTGAGGTTGGCGGAGTGTCAGGACCGGTAGGCAGGCCCGGGCACTGTGCGATGTTGCCGGACAGTGGTCCTGTGGTGGCAGAGTGGTCAAGGGGGCCACTGAGACCCCTGGGGATGTCCAGGGAGAGGATGTCCTGGGAGTGTTGTGGGCCTGACTGTGGAGGTGAGGCGCGATGACGGAGGTGGGGTGCAGAAGGGTGTGCATTCTGCTGAATGTAAGAGGGCAGGCGTGGTGCCGCCACACAAGGCAGGCAGACCCTGTCTGTCCTCCCCAGCAGCCCTGCGAGAGCTTGAAGGACGGAGGCACCTTACGCCCGTAGGGTATTACACCTGGAAATCACACTGTGCTGTGCACTGATTTGGGTGGAGAAGTTCAACTCACAGAGGTGTGAACTTGGAGCAGATTTCTCCCGTAACTCACTAATTGGGTTCTTTTTGCCGAATCATAGGAAACGCCCCCAACGATACCTCATGTTTAGTCACTTGCAGTTGCGAAGATTTTTTCCAGCCCCTGTGCTACCCCAGCCTCCTAGTCGAGGCGAAGCCTCCCCGCCTGCTGGGTTTACGGCTGAGGCGCGTGCAGAGAGCGGGGTTGTGGTTGCCGCTCTCACAACCCAGCTGGAGTTCACGGTCAGAGCTGATGGCACATTCTTCCCTGCTTGCGCTGAGCACTTCTTAGCCTCTTAACACGCACACATGTGCACGCACGTACACATGTGCACACACGCAGGCACGCACGCATACGCACACACGCTAGGACACACACATGCACACACACGCACGCACGCATGCATACACACACACGCTAGGACACACACATGCACGCACACGCACGCACGCATGCATACGCACACATGCTAGGACACACACATGCACGCACGCATACGCACACACGCACGGACACACGCATGCACACACACATACTCAAAATCCTTGAGCCTGCCCTTCCTCTGCGTTTGATGATACATAGGAATTTTTAATATTCATGACTCTTTTTTTTTTTTTTTGGTATGTGGGTAGCTCCCTGACTGGGAATCGAACCCAGGCCGCAACGCTGACAGCGCCAGTGCCGAAGCCTTAAGCCACTACACCACCAGGGAACTCCCAATATTCATGACTCTTTAATGGACTTGTTGGGCCACTTGGTTGGACTGTCTGAAACAACTGACTGTAGAAAATACGTACAAAATAGAAACGTAGCGTGCAGGTGAAGAGCAAGGACTCGGGCCACACAGAATTCTAATGTGTTGATTTGGGGAAAGTCACTTAGCCAATCAGTGCCTTAGTTTCCCTATCTGATTACACAATCCGTGGGGTTGTTGAGAAGAGCCAATAATTTTAAAAGTGTTTTAAACAGTGGTTGGCACTGTGAAGTGGGGGTTGTCGTATTATTATCTTCCATGGATTTGATACTATCACGTGCTTGAACCCAGTTATTACGGCACTTGGATGGGGGCAGACCTTTAGCACTGTCCGGGCTCGGTCTTCTGATCACTGATATGAGCAGGATGAGTGACCTCCTCTCTCCCTCCTGTGGTCAGGCTTTACGGTTAGTGGAGAAAGGGCGCTCCTACACGATGCTGTGGGGGTGAAGCCTGGGGCGTCCTCTCCGGAAGGCCGTGGTGTAACACCGTTTATAACTTAAGGTGTGCGTACTTTTAGTCTCAGGAATGTTTCGCTTTTGTAATTTATCTTACAAAAATACTCGTATACACACAGAAACATAAATAGGCAAGAATGTGTATTGAAACACGGCTTCTAAAGACCCGAAATACGCATTTGTTAGGAATTGGCTAACTATCATAATGCTACCCTAATTTAAAGCCATTAATAAGCAGTTTGATACTCCTGGACATAAGCAGCCGAGTTGTAAAACATTGTGTATATCATGATCCCATAAAAAAGAAAAGCAAGAAAGAGTAAATGAATGAAGGCAATTTAAAAAATGCAGGTGTATCTTAGCATATAGAAAAAACTACTAATATATGACACAATTACCAATAGTTATTCTGGTGGTGGATTTATGAATGTTGTTATCTGTCCATGTCATCGTATTTTAGCAGTGTGACTTTGGGCAAACCATTGAAAACCTCTGACTCTTAATTTTCTTAACTGTCAAATGGCTAATATTGAATCCTCCTTGAACTTGTAGTTGTTACATAAAATGGCAGATTTAAATTCCCTATCACGAAGCCTGGCATGCTGTAAGTATGCCACAAATGTCACTTCTCGTCCCTCCCCTCCATTACCTAGTAGCTCCATACTAAGTCATTCACCTTAAGAAAATAGAAATAATATTTTTTGGCAATGACTTTAATTTAGCTTTATGAGTGACACAAATGTAATAACAGATCAAGTTTTTGATAACCCCTTTCTTAAATACATTATTTTTCCTAGGGACCATTTTCATTTTGAGAGAATAAAAAAAGTATGTAAGTTAAGGGGGGAAAGAAATGGCTAACTACTTGTACTATTTTACAGTTTGGCCTATTAGGACAAAGAATGTACGTGATTTTTCTGTCCCGATGCATTTGTAATTCAAGTAAAGCAATGCAGAGTGATGCAAGAGAGTGATTTCATTATAAATAAGTGTGTGTGTGTGTGTGTGTGTGTGTGTGTGTATCTTTGAGGAAGCTCCTCCTCACATTAATAATGGCTATAAAGATGTAAAATTACAGGCAAAATTCTTTCTGTTTTTAACTCCTTTATATTTTATATATTTTAAAAACTTAAAATGTACATTTCTTATAAAATAAAAAATGTGCAGTAAATGCAGCAAACTTTTACTCACTTCCTTCTAAAATATGTAGAATTAAGCATTAACTAACGACAAGCCAAGGTCTTTGATAATGATTTTGTTTTTATTTTCTATCACAACGGTGAGGGCAAACTTTCAAGCTTAAATGTTTTCCTAATTTGGACAAGGTCAACTGAGCTCTGCAAAGGAAGTGAGAACAATGAATTCTGACTTGTTTCTCCCATTAGGAAATGTGCTGGTCTTATCATCACAGCAGTGGACTGGTAGCCTGCTGTCACTGTAAACAGTTCAACAAAACGTTCGTCAAGAAGCTGATGGGTGTGATTTAGGAGAGTCTGTGCTTTGTGGGCTGCCCAGACGTCCTGTTTTAAATGGGACAGAAAACAACGGTCTGCCCAGTTTCCAATGGGATGTCTGGTCAGCCCACTGACACCTTGAATTTAGCCCTGTGAGACGAGACTGAGCATTTGAAGTCAGAGAGGACCATGTTTTCTGTCCTGTTTAAAATGGGACGTCTGGTCAACCTGTTTTTTTGGAGGCTTGTCTGAGTCTGTCATGACCTGTTTAACTAGTGTGTTCGTGAGAAAGGGACAGTTATCACAGCACCCATGTTCCAAACAGAGCGGGACTCAACAATCTGGGTAAGTTACCCCAAGGGGAATTTGTTGTCAGGGCTGCTCGCTGCTGGCGTCACGCAGAGAGTTCACGAGATCGTCCGGCGTCCGAGGTCTCCTTGGACAGACAAACACCTGAATTGAACGCAAACTTGTTCGTGAACCCGAACCCGAACCGGATAGACCACCTCAGACTTCTTCCCTCTCCCCTTCCCACGCCGACATGCCAATGCGATGAATGCTCAGGGCAGGCCACGTGGCGGGCAGGCCTGAGGTTACCGAGACGGGTCCAAGTCCTGCTGAAAGGTAGGCCAGTCAACGTAATGGGTAACAGGGCGGTCATTAAAGACTGTTTTTGGGAATCTGATTTTTTTCACGTTTAGGCCGACCTATGAATTATAGTCAACAATTAAATGTACACACCGATGAGCACAAACACGTGTGAGTATTGCGTGTCCAAATGAGCCGAGCATGTCTAGGCTCTCTCTAAATATGTGTCAGATGGATTGTTACCACATGGTTATTTACTGTACAGATTTCACAGCTTCTTCGCCTCTCTCGCTCTCTCTCTCTCTCACTCTGCTTCATCTTCTGGTGCCAGAACCATTTCTCTCTGAAGGCAGAAAGATGAAATCAGAGTAAGGAATCTCCCAAGGGGTCCAGTTTATCTTACTGAATATTTTGGTCCGACGGTTTGGCAGAGAGAAACTTTGTAAGTGTGGATGAAAACAATCTGTTCTGTCTTTGTCGCTGTTCATTAAGAGAGTTGAAACGATCAGATATCCATCTGTCATTCAAGAAGACGGCCCACGCGAGAGCGAATGTGAACTACAGCCGTGTCCCGGACAAAGTCAAGCTCCAGACAGCTGCCATGCTGACTTCTCCAAAACCACGCGCATCGGGGGAATTTCAGGTGCCCGGCCGCACGGGCAAGCCCTGGCCACCACACGCCGGCCCCCGCCCTCCACGGCTCGCCCCTTCTGCCGTGTACTCACGAGTCCGGGGCTCCGAGGGGCTTTACTGGCACGTCAGAGCGGGACACCCCAGGGTGGCACGGCCGGGCCCCGGGAGGCTGGGCTGCGGGGAGGCCGTGAGGCCCCCCGACCCCGTGGGGCTCCTCCCAGGCACTCCGTCGCCCTGACCGACCAGGCGTGCGTCTCAGTGCTCGGGCGCCCGGAGTGGCTCCTGTCCCGGCCCTCAGCCCCCCGCCCTGCAGCACCCTGTGCAGTTTTCGGCTCGGGGCCTCTGCCTTCTCCCTGGGAGGCTCCCTGGCTGTCTGTCCGGCCAGCAACCACTTCCTCACCCTGCAAATCCCCATTCAAGCCGTGAACTCCTGCAAAAGACGGACGCACCACCGTCTGCACCATGAGTCCCGCTTCCCCAGACCGGCCGGGTAGGAGGCCCGTGGCACCCCGGGGGGACAGGACTGACCGCCGCATCCCCTGCGTCGCGTCGGTGCGTAGCGAAACCAGCGCACGCGGGCTCACGGCCGGCCCCTTCGTCTGCCAGCGGGGCCAGTTTGCTCGTTCCTGAATGGACGTCATGGTAGAACCTGCCTCACAGGGAAGAGTTGGAAGTAAACCAGCGCGTCTGAGCTTCCACCCCAAGTCCTCCGTGGGTGTGAGCCGCGAACGGAGCTCGTGTGTCCGTGTGCTGCGCCCCTCGTCGCCTGGTTTGCGCCCTCGGGGGGAAGTGTCTTCGTCGTTCGTCTGTCTCTCGTTGCTCACACGAGGCGTGGCGTCTAGCAGGTTCCGCGTGCGTTGTCGCCACCTGGACTCGTGAGGAATGTCGGAGCCGCGGAATGCTAGAACTGGAAGCGGATAAGCACTGGCACGCCCTTCCAAGTGCACGGAGCAAGGCCGCGGTCCCTGTCGCACGGACAGCCACTTTCTTCAGGGAGGGAACAGCCAGGCATCTCAGAAGAGTCCACCCTGGCCTGCAAACACGGCTCCTCACGCCCACAGGCTTCACGTCTGTGTGGGCTGCTCACGGTGGTTTTCAGCAGAGGGTGTACGTGACAGGGTGCCTGATAAATTCATCCAGAAAAACGAGGGGAAACAGAGGTTATTTTCCAAATCTTACCACACGATCCCCTTCTCTTCACTCACCAGCCTAGTTTGGGGCCCCCGATCGGTTTCAGGCTCCAGAGGGAGGGGCTGTCACGTGAGGAAGGGCTATCGATTTCCCACTCTGCGCGCGGCCTCCTCTGGGTGGTTAAAACAAACAAAGTATTCCATGTCCCCCTTTTTTCTGCTGATGAAAGATGACGGACACAATCGCGGAGCTCACAATGGAAACCTTTATTTTCTGGGATTAGACCCTTTCTCCCTCCGTGTCTACGATAACCAGTCCCTATCAGAGAGCTCTTCCAAGGTGTGCGAGGACAGCTAGCTCCCTTGGCACTGTCCCTGCAGGCCTTGGAAGAGCTCTCTGATACAGGTTGGTTGTCGTAGACATGGAGCAGGGGGCCCGCATTTCACCGGGACACCCCAAGACCCCCGGCCTGGACCCGAACGAAACAGTCAGGGCGTGCCGAGCACGGGGCCCGGAGGCGTTGCTGCATTCCAGGTGTCTCCTCATTGTACCTGCAATTCAGACACGTTCTTCGCTTGGATAAAGTGGATCCGTCTTTTTGGGAATCAAGAGCCTGTCTTAGAGGCCACTGGGCCAGCTGCGTGTGGGGAAAAGGCCTCTGGTTTCCTAGATTATCTATACGTGTATCGCAGCTTGCAGATTCATTTTTTGTTTCATTTTCTATTTGTCTCCATGAACTTAACAACACACAGTTCACGTGTGTCCTTAGGTTTCCTCAGCTCCTGCCCATTACAGTCACTCCCTATGAGAAAGAATTAAGAATTAAGGCGAGTGACACGGGAAATAGGTAATATTTATTCAATTCGCAGTCTTAGCCTTGAGAATTACTGTGCACGAAGACGCGGTGACTAAACCTCTTCCTCGCAGGCTGAACGAGGGGACACAGTGTCCGTAGGCTGCAACACACGCTCTGCAGGTTGGAGTGACCATCACGTCACTGATCCCTGCTGCTGACAAAACGGGTTCCAGCCTCCTGGCGGACGGGGGCCGAGCAGTTCCTCACTGGCGCTGCTGTGCGTAGGGGCTCGTGTGCGCGTGGTTCTAAGAGGAAATCTGCTTTCTACTCGGACTCCGCTCTGCACGCGGGCTGAAACAGGGGACGAGGCCATTCGGGCATCACTTTCAGAAGCAAAGTACTTGGTGGACAAAACGTGCTCCGAGCAGCGGTGAGGCTCTCCCCACAGGCCAGCGGGCGCCAGGAAAAGGCGCGACCGGGAACTGAGCCGGCACCGTGGCCCGCGGGAAATGGGGGTGTGTGTCCTTGCTGACCACACGTATAACAGCTCCAGAGCAGTGTTCCATCTGCATTTCAGAGCCGCGTGTTCCCAAGGAAGCAGAGACGGCGCCGTCATCGGACGCTTTGTAAAGGGGCAGAGTAGCTCTGGGAGCGGAGAAGACAGGGGACCCCCGGCGCGCTGGCCACCGTCGAATCGCACAGGAGGAGACGGGCCGGCCCGCAGCACACGCTAACAACACTCCGTGTTGTCTGACGGCCACAGGCTTAAACAGAGGGGTTCAGGAAAAAGAAACCGAAAGCATATGATGGGGGACACCCCCCAAACCGAATGTGTGCATAAAAAATCGTGTCTCCTCACATGTTTAAACTTTAATCCCCTTCAGAGTGCAATACGCCTATCGAGACGCTTTTTCCACTTAAAACAGTTTTGGAACTTGTTGATTTGGATATCTGTTAGAGCTTCTGCCATTTTTTCTGTCACCTCTTCCACATCGGCAAAACGTTTCCCTTCGAGGACTTTTTTCATCCGGGGAAACAAAAAGAAGTCTCTCGGTGCAAAATTGGGTGAATCGGAAGGGTGGGGCACAGGGCTGGCGTCACCCACAACAGGAGCTCACCGAGTGCCCGTGACCTTGGACTGGGCTGTTGTGCACAGGGAGGTGCACACGAAGCCTTGGCTCAATACTGCTCAGGAGAGCACACAGCCGCCTGCTGAGCACAAAAGGGACATCACCCCAATCGATTTCCCCTCCAGATGGAGGAGCCCATTTCTCAGAAGGACCAAGTTGTGTGCAGTGGTAACTCACAGGAAATCAGCCCAAGTAGGTGCCAAATGGCACGCAGGCACAGGAGGTGGCCCGGGTGGCAGGACAGCTTTGCATCCGGTCACACAGCCCCGAAGGCCAGCTGTGTGTCACTCAAGGGATGGAGGGAGCAAGACGGATCCCGAGCCTTAAGGAGAAAGACGATTTCCCACAGTGTCCCTAGCCGTCCGGAGTTCCTTGCATTCAGGACTGTGTTAGTTCTAAAGGCTTTGGGGTGTGTGTGGGTGGGGGGAGTCTGTTAGTTCTAAAGGCTTTTGGGGTGTGCACAGGTGGGGGGTTTATGTGATGGTGTCCAGAGTGTGGAGGGAATGGAGGGACTCAGTCGCTGCCCAGCCCTGACGGCTTCTCCTTATTTAGCCCAATGTGAGGACACATGCAGCTCAGAGCTGTCTCCCGGCATCGGGGGGAGAGGGCAGCACCCCACTAGCCTTCCTCTCACTGCCCTGAGGGGAGGGCTGGGAGGGACCCAGGAGATGCCCACGCAGCACCGGGTTCTGAGCTGGGCTGGCCCGGCACTGGGAGTGCTGGTGCCGGAGCCACTCGAACCCGTCTCCCGGTGGGTTTTCTGGGCAGCGCCCTGAGACGCGGTGGGATGTGCAGGGCGAGCAGTTGGGGTGAGACGCCCCTTCCCCGGCACCTGGCCCGAGAGCACGGCAGCAGAACCCCAGGGCCGTCCGTGCGTGATTACGAGCCGCTCCGGACAAGGGCTGGTCCCTGCTCAGGCAGCAGAAATCCAAGCTCTGCCCCAGCTCAGGGCGCACCTGCTCAGACCGCGTCCCCACAGTTGCGAGGACTGTCCCTCGGCAGGGCTGGCGGGGCAGATCCGCCAGGGAAAGGAAATACACTTTTCCACACGCGGCATTTCCCCAAAGCCGGTCATTCAGCGTGGCCGCCTGACCTTGGGAAAGCACATGCGTGCTTCGCTGCCCTGTGCGTAGATTCTTCTTTAAAAAGTACTCGTCTGACAACTTCTTGACATTTCAATTAACTTAAAGATTTTAAAACTGAGACCAAAAAAAGGTGAATAAAATAACATCAGGTAGTCAGCCATCTGTAATCTTCTGGAACTCTTAGAGATTCTGGGTACTTCGTCATGCACTTCTGTCCTTCCGTGCATCATGCACAGAAATCCGAGGGGAGCAGTTCTGCGCCTGCGCCTGCCCTCTGAACAACACTACGCTGTTCGCGCTCCTAGAGTGCGCGTCTATGAACGGTTCCAATTTCAGAGCCATCAGCCACATGGAGAGATTAATTTGATTTTATTCTTTCAGATGCTGACGGAATTCCTACGATGTGGTAGGGAAAAAGGAGAGGCGAACTGTCTGAGCTTAGGGAACTCACACCTGAGCGTGTGTCTGTGTGTGTGTGTGTGTGTGTGTGTGTGCGCGCGCGCGTGTGTGTGTGTGTGTGTCTGTGTGTGTGTGCGTGTGTGTGTATGTGTGTGTCTGTGTGTGTGTGTGTCTGTGTG
>PVJL010015556.1:0-23863 GCA_004026885.1 Lyroderma lyra | reverse complement strand
AAACTAAAAAGCTTCTGCACAGCAAAAGAAACCATCAACAAGGCAAAGAGACAGCCAACTGAATGGGAGAAAATATTTGCAAATAACGCATCAGATAAGGGTCTAATATCTAAAATATATAAAGAACTAATAAGACTTAACAACAAAAAAACAAACAACCCAATTGAAAAGTGGGCAGAAGAACTAAACAGACCCTTCTCCCATGAAGAAATACAAATGGCCAGCAGACATATTAAAAAATGCTCATCCTCATTAGCTATCAGGGAAATGCCAATCAAAACCACAATGAGATACCACCTCACACCTGTGAGAATGGCTGTTATCAACAAGACAAGGAATAACAAGTGCTGGAGAGGATGTGGAGAAAAAGGAACTCTGGTACACTGCTGGTGGGCGTGCAAACTGGTACAACCACTGTGGAAGGCAGTGTGGAGTTTCCTCAGAAAATTGGGAATGGAGCTACCATTTGACCCAGCAATCCCCCTTCTGGGGATCTACCCAAAGAACTTGAAAACCTTTGTCCGCAAAGACTTATGTACCCAGGTGTTCATCGCAGCGCTGTTCACAGTGGCCAAAACATGGAAACGACCAAAGTGCCCTGCGACAGATGACTGGATAAAGGAGCTGTGGTACATATACACAATGGAATATTACTCAGCTGTAAGAAAAGATGAAATATTGCCATTTGCGACAAAATGGATGGACCTGGCGATCATCATGCTAAGTGAAATAAGCCAGACAGAAAAAACAAAGAACTGTATGACTTCACTCATATGCGGAATATAAAACTGAAAGCAAAGAAAAAAAGAAATGAACCAACAAATAACCCATGGACACAATCAATAGTTTAATGTTTATTTGGGGACTAGTGGGTTAGGGAGGGGAGAAAGGGGAGGGGATGGGAGAAGAGGTGGGGAAGCTAAATATAAGGTAATGGAAAGAGAAGTCACATTAGGTGGTGAACTTATTATACAACAAGTTGACAATGCACTGTAGAATTGTATGTTTTTGTATGTAATCCTTGCTAACATATGTCACCCCAATAAGTCTAACAATAAAAATGAATCTTAAAAAAAAAACAAAAACAAACCACTGAACTGTATACTTTAAAAAAGAAAAGAAAAGAAAAGAAAAGAGTGAGCTCAAAAGGGCATCCACTTTGCTGGTGGGTCTTAAATGACAGCGGGACAGAGGTGGGGTGTTTAGAATGAGCAGACCTTGGGGAGCTGTGCAAGGGGGTATGGAAGACAGGAATAAGAAAGCTGATCCTAAAAAGGGCAAACCAGAATCGGGGGGTCTTGAGGTTTGTTTGGAACATTAGGATTGAGAGGTGAGGGTGAGCTGATACTGAGAGTGGCGGAGCGATGGGGCTGAGATGGAGGGTGGAACTGGGTTAGAGTGGGGTCAAGAGTGGGGCTGCATTTATGCAAGACCGGTGGGGAGGTCTGGGGCTAAGGGAGGAAGATGTCGGGGACGGGCCAGCGCACCTGGCAATGCGGGCGGATGGCTAGGATCGGAGTGGGAATTGGGGGCAGGGGGCTTGGGCTGGGGAAGGTGAGGACTCTGAAGCAGCACCCTCTCAAGGCAACCAGGGTTCTGGGATCACGGTGAGGGCTACGGGCCCATGTCCGTTCGCGTCTCGGCCCCGCCGCGCCTCCGCTGCCCTCCTTGCCCAGTACCCCTACCTCACCAAGGGAAGCGGCAGCTGTTGCAGCCCCTAAACCTCCGACAGCGCTCTCTAGGTCAGGAGCAACTGAACTCCGCTCCTGACGCCAACGCGGTGGCTCGGTGTCCGGCCCCGCCCGTGGAACCAATCGCGGAGCCCAGAGGAGCCACGGGCGGGGCCAGCCTTCCCGGAGATCCAAGGCGTCCCAGTCTCCGGGAGTCTGTTACCCTACTGGAGCTCGCAGAGGCTTGGCCACTGGTTTCAGACAGAATGCGTCTTCGCTGTCTGCTTCCCGCAGGTTCCGCTAGATACAGGTCCGGGGGACCCGGGAGGTGGCTACAGGGCTGGCTGGGGAACGGGCCAGTTCTTGGCAGCAAACCCCACTGATCTCTGCTAGGGGTGGGGGTGTCCTGCGCTCCATCAGCCTTTCTGCGAAGGTCGAGGTCCCAATGCCTGTTTCCACTTATAAAATCAGCTGTTGGGGTGCCCCCCTTCCCCCAACGTGTGGGGCTGCTGCCCTGTCAGTAACTCTTTTCAGCAGCGAACACCGCCCCTCCTCGGGTTTAGGCTAGATGAGAGTGCTGAGTGCCTTCCCTACTGTTAATGGGCCAGCAGGAAGATTAGAAATACAAACTTTGTAAAATCTGAGCATCTCTGCCCTAACGTAGGAACTGAGGGATTGGAGATTTAGCATTCGTGGAAAACAGAAGCTCCCACTGTTTGCCGGGTTGGAACTGTGTTTTCTCCTAACCAACCACCTACAAGGTAGATGCCATTGTCATCCCCATAGTATAGATAAGAAAACAGGCTGAGAGAAGTTAAGTAACTTGGGGGCCCAAGGCCACACCACTAATAAATGGTAGAAACAGGATTCTCACCCAGCTGTTTCTGATAAAGTCAGCTGTTGGGGTGCTTTAGCAAGTTGGACAGGTTTCTTGTTCAGTGACTGAGCAAGAGGGCTTTGGAACCAGGAATGCTTAGGTTTGACTTCCAGCTCCACCCCATGCTGTATGTGAGGGGCCAGGGCAACCCAATAAGTATGAGGCTAAGACAGTTGTCACAGTGTCAGTATTTTTCAAAGGACCCTTGAAATGGCACTGGAGATAGAGATTTCTCAAGTGAATTTTGCTGATGTTCAGAAAAGAGAAGTTAAGTGACACCACCCCATGTCCCCTTAGCCTCAGGCAGAGGGGTCAGAGTGTATGCCTTCAGGGAAGTCCCCAAACCTCTCTGAGACTTAGTTCCTCATCTGTAAACTGGGGGGAAAGTATCAGTTGATGTGAAGATTAAATAAGATAATGTACTTAGGGCAGTTTTTGGTCTGTAGTAAGCACTGGAAGATGACTATCATTATTGTAGTTTGGCAAGTCTCACCTTGTCTATCTACTCAGGTCCCTGCCTTTAATTGTCTTCCAACCACTGGAGTGAGATTCTTTCTTGTTTGAACCCCAGATAATTTCTTACTTGGCATCTGAGGAATTATCCAACTAGTATTAATGCCACCATTTCACTAGATGCTGGAATAACTAGTGTTCTGGGTTCTATTGTACGAGGCTGGTTCTTCCCACACCCTCTTTTAGAAAATAGATTTAACAGTTTTTATTATTGTCAATTATACCTCAACAGAGCTGGAGAAAAGATCACAAAATAAAGAACTAAAAAAAAAAACAAAACAGAACAACCCAATTTATTGCACACGTAGTTCACAGTGGAAATAGTACTAAATGAAATGAAATGATGATGAAACATAATGATCCACAGCAATTCCTTGCCCTGACTTTCTTCCTCCACCCACCTCACTGGGCCTGGTTTCCTCCGGGGAGCAGGCTTTTAGCTGAATATTCTGGTGCCGATCTCCATGTCTCTCACACTTGTAGTTCTTAATTCAACTATTTTAGATTCTGTCTACCGAATTTCTCATAACATGGGTGAGGAGTTAGTTCTTTTATAACCTCACCCCTCAGTTCATCCTTGAAGTTCAGTTAACTCCAGTTAATGGTGTTTACATACTTGTGACTATATAAATATTGCTCTCCACAGAGCTTAATAATGTACTGTGATTACACTCATTTTTAACTTCCTGGCCTTCTCTTTCTGTACTGTCGGCCATGATCACACTCAGTTGTGCTCCCGTTTCCCTTTCTTTGGGTTCTGTCCTCACTGTGTTCTAGTAACCTCCTCAGCCTGTCACGCAGCTGCCATCCTGGAACAAGTTGGGCCTCTTCCTGGTTCCCTTCTCTTCCTGCTTTCTTCTCTCTCTGTGGGAACACATCCTCAGTTAAGAGTCCCTTTCCTAAATGAAAAACGGAATGGTCTTTGGACCACCTCATGATAGCAGTTATGTCTTCAGGATCTATTAATTGGGGATAAATGCATAAGGATGAAAAATTACCACAAGGTATTACCACTTTGAAATGAATTTTACTTACAATAGCATCTATGAACTTGTGAAAACCTATTAAGAGTTTAGGCTTAACAGTTAGTTCAATCTATGGTCAATCTTTGATCCTCCATTCACTAGCTCAATCACTTGTCTGCTGGTAACAGAAACTCCCTCTTAACTTTTGGTTGAGCCTCTACAACCTGAGACTAAAAGTGAAGAAAGTACTGGTTTAAGGCCTCACCCCTACATGTGCACTTGACCATGGCTGGCCAATCAGAGTCTTTTATTCCCCAGATACATGAGCCAGGCAAGCCAATCAGGCCTTTTGAGGATGGGCTTTCCTCTGAGATGCTTGTTCTACAGTGGTGTAGAGTTGGAATTATTAACGACCATCTTTGCAGTGAAGATGTACAAGTCCTCCAGAGGCTGAAGCCATCACAAAGGAAGCAGAGTTGAGGGACAGATGGGGAGAGAGTGACAAGGTTTGAGCCTTGCATGCTGCCAGCTTTAAGCCCTTAGGCTTCCTGGTTATGTAAGCTGATATATTGTATGCCATTTTTGCTTTAAGCATATTCCACTTGGATATATTTCACTTGAAACATAAAGAGCGATGACTAATATATGAAATTTGTCAACTTGGGCAAGCTATTCTCCCCTGCAACTCTCTCAGTTTCCTTATCTATTAATTGGAAAGAATAACATCACCTCACGGGTAGCTATAAGATTTTAGTGAGATAACATGCATATACACTCCGTATATGATTGTTATTAGTGATGTGATAATTATATTTGTAGGCATTTAGGTATTTAAAATGAAGATAAGATGTCATTCAAAGACAGAGTTGCTTCCTCTGCCTGCTCTTTCCTGCTCTCTGACAAGCATTCCAACACTTGTATTACTCTGCTGCCATCACTGGCTTCCAGGTCTGCTTTCCTCTTTAGGATGAGAACTCTGAGTACGGGGCCATAGCTTACTCCTCAGCACCCCTGTTTCACAGCATGGATGGAGCCCCGAGTGAATTTGTTCAGTAAATAGGGGCACAAGTTCAATCAGTAATGGTGTAGTATTTGCCTTGACCGATAACAATCCAGGCTGGTGATGAAGGAAGAATAAGGTATTTGAAGAACCTTTAAGAAAGTCTTTGTGTTAAATCAGGTTAGAATTTAGTCAAGATTGCTTTTGTATTAACTTACTACTTTTTTTAAGCTGTGTATATGAATGCAACAGAGAGGAATGTCTAGAAACAGTGAGCTTTGCAACCATGCTTTGAAAGCCTTCTGTCAATGAGCAAGTAAATTTTGTTCTCTAAAAACTAGAGTGTGTGTATGACAAATGAATTTGTAATACAAATTATTTGATAAACAATAAATCATGGTTATTTTTAAAAAAATTGAATAAAAAGGAACTATCACAGTGATTTCTAACCAGTGTCCTATAATAAAGAATTTAATTTTAGGTACTTAACAAAATGAACTAACAAAAACAAAAACAAAACCCTTCTGTATATACAAAGCTCTGAATGCTGAGCTGAGAAAGAGCAATCTCAGAATAGGGAGAGAACATGGATATTGTTTATTCAGGCCTTGTACTATGTGCTGAAATCTTATCAGTCCACTTCCAGTCATAGGGAGCTCACTGCCTTAGAAGGGGCCCATGCATTGCTGGCTAGTGCTATTGGTTAGAACATTCCTTCTTGTATTAAGCTGAAATATGCCCATTTGGTCTTTGTCTGCTCTGTGGTCCTGACATTCTTTTAAATGTAGGAAATTAGTAATTTATCCTCTTTCTGGCTTTTTGTTTTCTAGGCTAAACAGCCACCATTCATATATGTGTCTGGAATTGGAAAGGGAGAGGAGGAGAGGGGAGGGAAAGAGACTGGGGAATTTTTGAGATTTTGGTAGGAGTTTCAGGATTGAGAGAGGTTGAGATTGTTCATTGAGGGCATGTAAGGTGGGAAGAAGGTCAAGGGCAGAAACTTGGGGAGCATTAGCAATCAAAGGGTAGATGGTAGGATCAGATCCCAAGGGCAGGCTGTGGCAGTGGAAGAAGAGGACAACCAGATGAGCACCTCTTGAGACAAATCTAAGAAAAAGAAATTTAAGAAAGAAGTGTGGCCATTTTTTATAGAGAGAAGCCAAATGAGATGAAGGCTGACAAGAGTATTTTTGGATGTGGGAATTAGAATGTGCTCACATAATGTAATGACTTGGGCCAGGTGCAGGGGTGCAGTTACAGGCATTGCAGGCTGAAACATTTTCTAGGATGTGTGTATCCTGAGCTGCTGCCTTTGGCACAGCTCAGGCCACACACATCTTGAGGGGGATGGTGACTTCTGGCCAGCTTCTCTGCATATGTGTAGGCCAGGCTTGGAAGTAGCAGTGATAGGAGAAGAAGGAGGGAATGAAGAGAGGGACAGATGCTGGAGAAATATATGAGGTCTGACAACTAAGTTTGCAAATTTATCCTAAAAAAAGTGCTACATACCTCACTGCTAAATATCACTATGGTCACCTTCAAAGTACTCCCCTTGGGAAGCTATGCACTAAAACCAGTGCCTAGTCCACCCTTCAAAGCAATTTTGGAACCTTTTCTGGAATGGCCATCAGAGCTGTTGTCATTACCCTTAATGTCCTGAATGTAATCAAAATGTCTCCCTTGCAATATTTCCTTTATCTTCAGGTAAAGAAAAAATTCTCTGGGGGCCACATCAAGTGAGTAGGGAGGGAGTTCCAATACAGTTATTTGTTTACTGGCTAAACACTCCCTCACAGACAGTGCCCTGTGAGCTGGTGCATTGTTGTGATGCAAGAGCCATGAGTTGGCAAAAAGTTGAGGTCATTTTTGTCTAACTTTTTCATTCAGCCTTTTCAGCACTTCCAAATAGTAAACTTGGTTGACTGTTTATCCAGTTGGTACAAATTCATAATGAACAATCCCTCTGATATCAAATAAGATTAGCAACATCGTTTTGACTCTTGATTTGGACTGACAAAACTTTTTTGGTTGTGGCGAATTGGCTGATTTCCATTATGCACTTTGACACTTTGTTTCAGCGTTGTATTGGTACACCCATGTTTCATGTGATAACACGGCCCAAAACATCATCTTGCCTCTCCAAAAGGTCTTGGCAAACTTTGAGTCTCCTTTGATTTTGTTCATCAGTAAGCTCTTTTGGGACCATTTTAGCACACACCTTTCTCATGCCAAGATTTTTAGTTAAGATTTTCCTGTTTCTCTATCGATATTTACTTAGTCTGCTATGCTTCTCATCATCAGCCAAAAATTTTGACATACAATTCCATGAATCTTTGCAGTGTTTTAATCAGTTCTGCTCATTACTGGCCACCCTGACCTCTCTTCATCAGTGATACAGTCTCTCCCCTCTGAAAAACATTTAAGCCATTTGTATACTACTGTTTTCTTCATAACATTGTCCCCATAAACTTGGACTATCATATCCCTGATTTCACTCCCACTCTTGCCAAGTTTAACAAGAAATTTGATGTTTGTTTGTTGCTCTCATTCAAGCCCTGATATTTTCATGATGACACACAAAAACATGCAACAACAGTAGTGAACACCACTCAGCAAGACATAAACACAGCTGTGAAACACAGGTATACCAAGTTTTTTTGTACAATGCTGCCAATATAAGTGCACGATGGCAACTTCAAATGCTTAATTGTCAGAACTTGTAGGTGCTAAAGGAGGAACAAAAGAGAATTTTTTTCTCATATTTCTTGTGAATAATATCATTTGCCAAGAAAGAAATCACAGCTGACCACAGCAAAATCTTGGGTGGAAAAAAGGAGAGTAAAAATGTTTTTTATCAAGTATGGCTGGATGACACTTGAAGTATGCACTTGTTTCTCTCATGTGCTGTCCCTGAGAGCAGGCAGTTGGCCCTCTGCTCATTGTCTTAGTAGGAGCCTAAGGATCAATGCCTAAAAGTTGAAAATAGCCAGGAAGTATTTCTAGAGTTTGTTTTACAAAAATGTATTTTTTTGGGATGGGGTAGGGTAAGGAAGCAAGGGGATTTTGAGACAACAGGTTATATATCTTGAAGAAATTTGGAGGGCAAGAATTTTTCCCAGTCCCCATCCCCCAAATCCTTGTATTATGAGAAGGTCTAGAGAAGAGAGAGAGAGAGATCTAGGGGTATTAAGAGCAGTAGAGTATGAGCCCTGCTTCCTGCTGTGTCCCTGGGAAGTCAAGTTCTCAGAGAGTGATAGATGTTGGTACTGCCTGGAGCCTGCAGAAAACCTGATGGACCCAGAGGGGTCATAGGACAGGGAGGACCTTTGAAGATGAATATGGTATAACATGATGCCCACCCCCCACTTGCCTTAGTGCTGCATGAGGAAATGAAGAGAACCCCAGGAGTCCCAGATGGACGCTCAGGGTCAGAAATTGGATGATCAGGGAGAATGACACACTTGTTTCTTGAACCCCCAAGCTATTATACAAGAGATGTGAAGTTAACTGAAGCCTGGATGAGAGAGAACAAGTTATAGCTGGGGGCTGAGGAATAGACAGATCAGCAGCGATGTAAAGATGATGTATTTAAAGTATCATCATGGATTAATTAATATGAGAGAGCTGATTACTTTTTGTTTTTATTTTTATCCAGATGAAAAACTTTCCATTTTTCTATAGTGACTGAACAAGCAGAATTGTGCCTTTTACAATTTTTAGGTAATTTTGTATATTTTCGACGGCTCCAGTGTGTTCCTGTCTGTTATACCTTAGTTCCCTGTGGGAAATTCTGGGGGAAAGGAACCCTTTCAGCCCACCTCTAACTTAGTGTGATGCTGTTTACAGTGGGGACAGTTTGGTCATCATGAGACCCTAGGAGAGTATAGGGGTGGTGCTTCCCTGAGTTTTGCTCCCAGGTGCCTGGATGGCTGGGTGGGCTCTCTGTAGAGGCTGCAAAGGCCATTCTTTTTATGTCGAGAAGCAACTGGCTGGACGC
Source organism: Lyroderma lyra (assembly GCA_004026885.1). Classification (NCBI taxonomy): domain Eukaryota; kingdom Metazoa; phylum Chordata; class Mammalia; order Chiroptera; family Megadermatidae; genus Lyroderma; species Lyroderma lyra. The sequence continues at coordinate 14,841 of PVJL010015556.1, read as the reverse complement.
AGCAAAGCTCCACTGCCACGACGAAATCTGAGCCTGTCCTCCGATGAGGCAGAAGCACACTCATTGGCTAAGTAAATATGTTGGCACTGCACCGCCCTCGGTGTTCCGGAGTTTGCTTTCTTGGGCCCAACTTTTCACAGGATGGTTGGAATATGGAGAAAAGAGGGAAAACGATAAAACAAAAACAAACCAAAACCCTGGCTGTAGCTGTAGCCCATATGGATTCTGCCCCCCAGTTCTCCTAGAGCAGATTTCCCACCCAAGTAACAGAATGCTGAAGCTGGAGGAGTGTGTGTGTGTGTGTGTGTGTGTGTGTGTCGCACACCCAACAGGCCAGTGTAAAGAAGTTGGAGGGTTTAACAGGAAGGCAAGCGGTGGGTCTGGCTCCCACTTTGTTGATTTAGCGAGTCTGGCTGCAAAGCCAAGGCCTTTGGAAAGAAAGGCCTTCCTGCTTCCGGCAGTTTCCACTGAGCTGTTTCGGGACTGAGCGAGATTCTGCAGGTGTTTATGTTCAGCTGGATGCCAAGGTTTGGAGAATTCCACCAGAATTTTACTTGATGATGGCCTAGGAAGTAAAACGCAACCATGGCTTCAGAAGATGGTTATTTCTCTCCACCTTACAGGGTTCTCTGGTCCGCCCCTTTGAGTTAGAGAAATTTCCCCAGGAGGCCTGCTTCTGCTTTCTGACCATTGCAAAGTGCAGTTGGTTTCCCTTTTTTTTCTTTTTCTTTTTGCCTGGTGAGGTGATTTTGATTGCAAAAGCAATTTCCTCTAACAACTTCTCATTAGTTGAACAAATGTGGCAGATACACTGTTAAGTTAGAGCCATGTGTTTGGCAACTTTAGGCAGGCGGCTGAATTTCTGGCTGTGCCTGTGGCCTTCTTGTGTTCTTCCGGCAGATGGCAGTAAAGACCAATTGATTCTGCTGTCTCCTGCATGAGTCCAGGAAGCTGAGGGACCCTGCAGGAGAGCCTGAGCTGGCTCTGGGTTACCGTCCTGTTAATGCGCTTTCTGCTGGTTGGCAAACTCACCTATGAGTTTGTGAGTAGGATTTACTTCTGATTTTATAGATGAATTTTTTTAGAAAAGGTTACTGTGAAATATAGGATACAGGTCATCATTGTTATCACTCAGTACTTACCCCGGAGTCTGGCATATAATAAATGCTTAATAGATGTTTGCTGACTTCAACCAAAGTGTGCATATGAGCAAAGGAAAGTAAAACGCATTATGTTGCACTTCTCTGCCAGATGATATGTTAGGTGGTTTTTCTTATGAAGTAAGGCTTATAATTCTAATTTTACAGAAAGAAATTGAGGCCCAGGGAGGTAAGATAACTGACCAAAGGTCACAAAAGATAAGATGTGACCCAAGTCATCTGACTCCAAGCTTTTGGGTTTGTTCTACTGGGGTGGGAGAAATCTAGATTTAGAAAAGTCTAGGGTGAATTTTGTTTTAGAAAAAGTAAAGGAATACAGTGTAGGTTTGATCTTTATTCATCAATTTGTTTCTGAATTCTGTTATATGCTGTGTTCTGAGGATGGAGAGAGGTGGAGGACCTGGTTCCTGCTTTCAGGGAGCTCGGAGTCTACGGGGAAGGTGATGGAAAGCAAGAGAAGCACCACAGAGGAGAACTCTGTAAACTCAGGGTGCAGGGAACTCTGAAGAATGGGTGAGAGGTCAAGGAAACTCCTCAAAGGAGACAACCTCAAAGCTGAGTCCTGTGGGTCTTGGCTGGGAAATGGGTGGTGGTGGAGGATCAACCAGGCAGAGGGAGCTGTGGTGCAAAGGCCCGCAGGTGGGAGAGGGTGTGTGTTTTTGGGGAACTGCTGACAAAGGAAGTCAGGTAAGCAAGGGGCCTTGAAAGCTATGAAGGGGCTTGACGAATTTTTAGCAGGAATGTGACACAGACGGATGTTCATTTTCAGACAATCCTTCTATTTTCTGGGGGAGAGTGGTGGGGAGAGGCTGAGGCTAAAGCCAGGAAGTCCAATGTGGGGGTTGTAATTTAGTAAGAGAGGATGGTGGCCTTAACTAGGGTAATAACTAAAGATACGGAGAAATAAGACAGATTGAAACTATTTATAGAAGGTAGAGCTTCTAGAAATAGAAGTAGGGACAGGAGTTAGGGACAGATTCCTGTAAGGGAAGGATGAGGGAGAGGAAGGAGTCTGGGATGTACTTAAGGTCCAACCTGCCTTGGGCAACTAGGTAGATGGAATGGTCTTTTAAGTATGAATGATCTTTAGAGTTCATAAGAACTTTCACATATGCTATTTCAAGGTGTTTCAGGTTCCAGATGTTCAATTTTGTTGTCAGGGTTTGGAGGATGCCCCTGGGCTGTGTAGCCCTGCACCTTGAACACGTGAAGGTCACACCGTTAGGGTAGCCTGTGTCTTTCCTTTGCTCTCTTCTTTCAGAGAGCAAATGCTCAGGATATGGCACCTTTCTAGAACAGGGTGTCTGGGTTGACATCTGATTGCCTCTTCTGCATCTATTCCACTCCTCTTGATGACCACCCCTTTCTTGCGCAGCTCATGGACCTTGGGGAAAGCTATCCCCACTGTGGACGTAGGGTCAGGGCATGGGTTTCAGGCCTAAGGTGACCTGAATAACTGTATTTCTTGTCCTCTATACTAGTCTCCTAGGTCTACCTAACAAATTACCATGATTTTGGTGGCTTAAGACAACAGAAATTAATTTTCTCACAGGTGTGGAGTCCAGAAGTTCAAAATCAAGTTATCAGAGGGCTGTGTTCCCTTAAGAGGTTCTAGGGGAGCTTCTGTTCCATAACTCTTTGAGTTTTTGGTGACTGCTAGCAGTCCTGGCATGTAGCTGCTCGCCTTCATCTTCCCAAGACTGTCCTCTCCATGTTTGCATTTCCCTCTTCTCTCTTTTAAGGAATACTTGTCTTTGGATTTAGGACCCACCTGGATAATCCAGGATGATCTCATCATAAAATCCTTAACATAATTGCATCTACGAAGACCCTTTTTCCAAATAGGGTCACATTCACAGGTTCCGGGGGTCAGGAGGGAGAAGTATCTTTGTTTGTGTGTGTGTGTGTGGGGGGGGGGGGGGGCTGCCATTCAACCCACTACCACCTCTGTGGATGGCAAGACAAAATGAAATGGGGACCACAATGACACTGTTGAACCCCTTTCTACCAACCTGGAAGCTTGCCTGCTTCAAGACTCCCAATTATGTAATTCAGTAAGTTCTCCTTATTGGTTTAAGACAATTTGACATGGCTTTTGCCCTGTTGCTTACTGCTGAATGCACCCTGATGGATACATGTGCTATGTGGAGTCCTGCACGCAGGCAGTTAGTTGGGTGTGGGGCAAAGATCACAGCAATTGGAATTTCTCTTCTGCTGGGCTCTATTGTTACTCTGTGTGACCTTGGGCAAGTCACAGCCCCGCTGACCATTAGTTTGAATATATAAATGGGGCCCTTGTCCCTGCAAAAGGCTTTTCAAAATGGAAGCCGCTGTGGTTTGTGTTGTTATGGCCTCTGCATTCCAAGAAAGACGTAATAAAACTGGAAAAGGGCCAGACAGTGGAGTAATGAAGGGCTTTTACTATCAGGGCAAGCTCCCAATTAGGATTCTTCATCCTGGAAAGATGGAATCTTTGGAGGGATGTAATTAAAGTCCTTTGTATGATAAGGTGTATCAATAAGGTGGTAAAATGAGAACAGACTTTTTTGTCAAATTCCAGAATCCTTAGAAGCCTAGGGTGCAGTTTTGAGGAGTACTGGTCAGGTATTTTGTGTGATGGTCCACTATTGGAATGTATCTGATGTATTTCTTATGATAAGACTTGGTATTTGATGTATTTTTATTATTCTATGCCAAACAACATCCCAGATGCTGAGAATTCAGAGATAAAAGCCTAGAGGGTCAGTTTATGCTGATTTTATAGATGGCATTTAACCTCAGAGAATTTAAATTATTTGCCCAGGGTCATACAGTTAGTGGATGGCAAAGGTGAGGTTTGAGCTCATCCTTCTGACTTCAGACCTGCACCTTCCCCTCCGCACTCCCTTTCTCTAGGCCGACCGGAGCCTGTGCCTCTACCCTCTTCTTGGAGCATCACAATCAATGGGGCTTGGTCAGAGCTGGGCAGGCTGCTGGGGGCTGGGCTGCCCCAACTGAACAAGCAGCAACTCCCCATTCAGATTTTTCTTAAGTTTTTTCTTTTTATGTGAAATGTTTTATATATACATGAGTGTGTATAATGTATAGGATCAGTTTAAAGAATAATAATAAAAAATACCCTTGTACTCAGCACCTAACTTAACAAAGACAATGTTCCTAACACTTTCTAACCCCTCTGCATACTCCATTCAGATCCCACCCTTTCCCCTCACCTCTTGCAAATAATCATCATCCTAAATTTTGTGTTTTTCATTCTCTCATTTGTATAGGTTTATCACATAGGCACAGATCCCTAATCAATACATTGTTTAGTCTGGAGAGATTTTTGGACTTCTATTAAATGAAATCACACTGTATATATTGTGATTTGCTTTATTCATTCAGCATAGTGTTTATGAGATTCATTCATGAAGTTATAGCTTATTCATTTTCACAGCTATATAGTATTGCATTGTATGACTATAGTATATATATATTTTAATCCATTCTCATATCGATGGTTTTTTGGGCTGTTAGCAATTATTGTTTTTGTGAACGATGCTGCTATGAATATTCTGGGTTCCACATGGTGGGAGAGTTTCTCTGGGTAAAATTATGACAAGTGAGTAGAATTCTTACTGGGTTATAACATATCTGTGTACCAGATAATGCCAAACTGTTTTCTAAAGGCTTGGGCCCACTGATACTTCTCCTAGCTGTGTATTAGGGTCCCCAACACTTTCTATCCCAGAGCTCTCTTTGATGCTGGTTTGTCTTCTATTCGACTGTGTCCACTTCTCAGAGGCCCTTGGCTGTATTCAGGTCTCACTTGGCCTCTGGTCTGAGTATCTCTGGCTTAGTCATCTCCAGGCTTCCTTAGTCACCTGAACTTCCTGCTTTCCTGAGAGCTCAAGCCCTCGCTTACTTGTATTCTTGGCTCAGCCTCTGGGAATTTTCAGCACAAAGCTTCAGCCTTAGCTCTTCATTTGGGTCCCAGCAGGGCCTTATGGCTCAGGGGGTTAGTCACCTTCTCTTGCCAAGCCAGGTGGCATTGGAATTTTCTACCATAGAGGAGGCAGTGTCATCTGTCCCAACCCCCAGAGCCAGGAATCCTTAAAGAGAGCTTTAACAGCTTTCTGAAGGCCTTTTGGCAGGTTAACACCAGCTCTGTCAGTGCTGGCAGGAGGACGTGACATCTGTACTGGCCATAGGCCAGGCCACATGGACGGCTCTGTGTATAGTGCCAACGCATCCAGCCCAGGGCCTCAGGTGTGTGAGTGTGAGGAGCTAACCCCGCCCAACCAGGACAGCCCTGGGAGCCCATTTCCTATTGCATTCACCTTCTGGTCAGACCCTTCTTTTTTGACAGTGGATGTGCCAGGAATGGTGCCCAGCATCCAAGGCTCAGAGTGTCTGGGTTTTCCTTGTCGTGAGAAGTTTGTGATGTAGTGGAAAGAACTGGGTTTGAAGCTAGAAGGAGCTGAGTTTGAATCCTGATGCTATCGCTGTAACAGTGAAATACTTGGTCTCTCTCAGACTGTATCTTAATTATAGCCCACATTTTCCTGATGTCTTCAGGCAAATAATTGCTGCTACAGAGCTGTTAATCATTAGAGGAATTGTGCTTTAGGCTTGCGATTTTGTAAGAGCAGCCCCTTGCTAGAGGGTGCTTCTCCTGAGGAGATGGGGAAATATGTACAAAATAATGACTGTTTATCAAGGATTTGCAGGAGCCACAAGACTGGGTTCAGATCAGCAGGGATCGATGGCTGGGAACAAAGAGATTTAGAGATTTTGCATTCTTCCTTGGATCCCTGTTGGCGCCCAGATGTCTGTAGTAGTCAGTCACCTCTCTCCCTGCCCATTCTCCCTTCTCTTGACATAAAAGAAGCCTGAATTCAGGGCTCTCTTAACGTGGATTTGGGCAAGGCCTAAGTGCCCCCCACACTTACATAGCTGGGTCTTCTCCATCAATAAACCTTTCCTTACTCCAAACTCTGATGTTTTGCATATTGGCCTTTTGAAGCAGCAGGCCCATGGATCTTGAACTGGTAATATCACCTCTTAGTTGTGTCATTTAGGCTGTCTGAGCCTAAGTTTTCTCCATCTGCAAAATGGTAATAAGAATTTCTACTTCATTAGGTTCATTGAACTAAAATAAGAGCTTGGCAGAAAATGGTTGCTCAATAAATATCGGTGACTGATATTATTACATGAGATAGGACTTTATTTTCACTAAAGGGAAATAGAGATAGTAATTATTTCCTTTGAAAGAGCTCAGACTTCAAATTTTCAAATATTTATAAACATATTATTTAAAAAATACATTATAAATACTTTGGAAATGAGAAAAGGATAAAAAACCGAAAAAGATCCCACCACCTGAACTCAAGCACTCTGAACATGCTGGTGGACTTCCTTCCAAGGTTTTTTCACAGCATTTTATTAAATGGTTGTAGCTATAGGATACACATATCTCTTTATTCTTTTTCTTTTACTTAACACTGTATCATAAACATTTTTCCATGTTGCTACATGCTATTCATAATTGTAATTTTTTATGGCTGCATACCACTTTTAATTAAGACTTTAATGCATAAAGTTCTCCAGTATTTCAGGTTTTTTCCTTAGGATTCCAGAAGTCAAATAACTAGGTCACAGGGCACAAATATTTTTTTATAGCTTTAGACTTGTATTGCCAAATTGCTTTCCAGAAAGGTGGTATCAATTTGCAATGCAGTAATGTCTGATAAAGCTCATCCAGCAGCCTAGTCACTGGTATTGGGTATTATAAATATATTTTCCTTTTGGCTGATTTGCGAACTGTGTCTTGTCTTTATTGGCCCCAGTTGCCAGGCTGGAAAAAGTAAGAACTTAAAAAACCATAACAAACTTCATTAATGAAGAATCGTGGGCATGAAAAAAACTTAAGTGGTGTCTTAACTTCTTGTCTCCCCTGATTTTACCTTCTGTATTTGGACTATGAAGATAAATCAATACTGTATTTTAATAATTTTTTAAGTTTATTTTTTATCATAAGAATAAAATGTAATTATTAAAAACATTTTGGAAAATACAGAAAAAGTTGAAACATAAATCACTCTTAGTCCTAAGGTTAACATTTTGGTACATTTCCTCACTTTTTTTCCAATTTTTTTTTCCTAAACAGTTTTTCCTTTCACATAATTTTGAATATGCTATATGAACAGTTTTTAAATTATCCTTTTTCACTTAGTATAATATGGCTATTATATGACTATAAACATAAATATATGGACATCTTTTTTATAGCCTATGTATTTTATTTTTATTGTCTTTTTTAAAAGGAAATACATATTCATGACTTACAAAAATTCAAACAGTGCAACGTGTACAGAAAGGATGGTGTTTCCACCATTAACCCCAGTCATCCTCCCCAGAGGAACCACTGTCATAATTTTCTTACGTATTCAGAGAAGTTCTGTGTGTGTTTAACATAAATAAGTTTTTCTATGAAAATAATAGAATGCCAGACATATTGTTTCACACCTTGCTTTCTTGTCTTATTTACTTGTTACATCTTGGCAATTATCTCATTAACACACATATGGTTTTGATATGGTCTATTTTTTTTTTCTTTTTTTACAGCTAATAGTATATTTTGCTTGGATGTACCATAATGTATTTTCCAGTCTCCTATGGAAGATGATTTCTTTCTTGTATTCCTATAGTCAGTGTTTCAAGAAACAGGCTTTCCTTCATGCATATGTCAGTACTACCTATAGGATAGATTACTAGCAGTGATATTTTGCTACATCAGCAGATGGGTTTTAAAATGTACACTTTAAATTTTGATAGACACCATCAGATTACCTTCCATAGGAATTATACTGATTTAAACTCTACCAAATAATATATAAAAATACCTGTTTCCATATACCACTGCTAACACAGTGTTAACAATGTCTTTGATCTTTGACAAATTAAAATAGTATTTTAATTTTGTTTTAATATAAATTTTTCTTATAAGAAAGGCTGAATAACTAAACTTCCAAAGGCACTTATATTTTGTTTTCTGTGAACTGACTAGACATCATTTGTTTGTTTGTTGGTTTGGTTTTGTTTTTTGGGGGTGGTTCCCTGGCTGGGAATTGAAATCAGGCCACAGTGTTGAGAGCGCCGAAGCCTAGCCACTACACCACCAGGGAACCCCTAGACATCATTTTTAATTGCTGAAAATATCCCATGGAGATTTACCATAATGTATCTAACCATTTCTTTGTTGTTTCTGAACTTTCTCTTTTATAAATAACACTGCAATGAACATCTTTTCTGCACAAGTGTCTTTAGCATTTTGTGTTGTTTTCTTGAAATAGATTTATGGAAATGAAATTTATGAGTCAAACAAAGGGTATTAGGGTTTTAAAACCACAGTTGCCAAATTGCTCTTAGAAAGGTTTATACTAGTTTACTGCCCCCACCCCTCCCAAGCAATGTACCTGTGTGCCCAGTTCACTTACCCACTGCCAGCACTGGCTTACTGTCTAAAGGGTTTCCCAGGTTACAACTTCTGCAGATTTATTCTGTGCTCTAATCCAGCATTAGCCTAACCTTTAAAGCCAAGCGACTTTTCCCATTTGTATGGCAAACCAAATCCTCCCTGTCAGACTTAGGCTCAGCTTTGTTCTGGAAGGACTCTTAGAGTTCTACATCAGAAATGTCAATGTCTATTTTCCTGTCTTTGTATAACCCCACAACCAAGTTTATATTATTATTTGTAGAAAAAAAAATCATTATTTTTCCAAAAAGTGCTCAGATGCTTCTCTGCTGGATTACCAGTTGGGATAGATTACCTATGGTCCTGGAGGTGTGGAGCAATACTAGATGTTAGGCTCTGTCTATCCCATTCACTCTTGCTGGGATATGGCAAAGTCAGTGAGGGTGACCCTGGAGAAGGTGCCCTGTGTGCTGAGCTGCATCACAGCAGGTGGCACCTGGGTGACTAGGCATTTGATTTTATTTGTTTTTATCTGCTCAATATCTCTTTCCTCTTCTGGTAATAGGGGCTTTCCTTGCTCTTGCAAACTACTTTATAGTGACTTAGCCCTGGCCTAATGGACCCTTTTCCTCTTGGCCAGAGTGACTGACTCATGAACAGGTACTTGACCCAAGACGGACCAGTTAAGGTCCTTCTTGGAATCTGACATATGGATGCTGGGAAGAAGAAACTTTGTTTTCCCATGAAGTTTGATAAACTAGAATGATTTAGGCTTACGGCTGCTAGTAGTCCTCTTTTCCTCCACATGGAAAATGCTGTCTGCAATGGAAGCCCAGGGATATGGAGCTAAGGAGAGACAGGAGAGGTGAAAGAGGCTGTCTGCAGTCAGCCATTTGAGTGTTTATCTAAACTGGATTTCTTTCTGCAATTATAACTTAGAAACTATAGTTCACCTGGAGAAGCCAGAGAACTTGCATCTTAGAGATGACCCCAGAGAGTTCTGGAAAGAGAGAGCTGAGGTTTGGTACTAAAGGAAAATGTCAATTGTCTGATTCAAACATCTCAGATGTTTGAGATGACGTAATAGAATGGGGCAAGGTAAAAATCAGTGGCTGGGAATATGAGAAGCAAGTAAGAAAGTACAAAGCCAGAGATTTTAAGGAAGTCTTTTGCATTCATCTGGGCCCAAGATCTTGTGCCATGTTGGCAGTGGGAAAGGTAAAGAAGGAAGCAATGGTTGCAAGGAGAATCACAAAGGAAGAATCAACAGGACTCGGTGACTGATTGACTAATTGTATTAGCCTTCCCAGACTGCCATAACAAAATACCTGCCATAACAGACTGAGTGGCTTTGAAACTTACTTTCTCACAGTTCTGGCAACTGAAAGTCCAAAATCAAGGTGCCAGCAGTGTTGGTTTCCGATGAGGCCCTTCTCCTCAGCTTCGAAATGGAACCTTCTCACTGTGTGCTCACATGGACAGAGAGAGCACTCTGATGTCTCTTTCCTTTTTTATAGGGACACCAGTCCCATTGGATTAGGGTCTTACCCTCATGACCTTTTTTAACTTTAACTATCTTCTTAAAGGTCCTACCTGCAAATATAGTTATATTGGGGGTTGGGCTTCAACATATGAATTTTGGGGGAAGCACAATTCAGTCTATAACACTAAATACAAATAAGTTTTTGTGGTAGGATGATTAATTTAATTTGTCTGAGTTTATTTTTCTTGTGATTTAAAAAGATATTTATAATCATAGGTACATGGGATTTTAAGAAGTCTGTTTTTTTCACTTATATCATAAGCATTTCCCAGGATTGCTATGTAGTATTCATAACTATCCTTTTAGAAAATGGCATTGCATTCCTAGTGATACCCTTTCATTATTCCCAGTCTTTATCTTAACTAGTTTCCCTTGGCTAGCCCTGCAGCTGCACACCCCTATCCACCATTCCTTTGCCAAGTTCACTGTAACCACTCCTTTCTATCTGATTGCTAACACCCCACCTTAAGGTCAAATCATCACAGGCCAGGTGCTTCCTCACAGGTTTGTAAGCTCTTCTGTTCTTCCATCCACCAACGTCCAGCAAGAGGACACAAGTGTATCCTAAGGATATGTTTTTTCACATCACTTCTCTAGCTTAACATTAACTGGATGATAAAGTCCAAACTCTTAAACTAGGCATTAGAAGTCTTCCACAGTCCAAGTAGACTTCTAATTATAATAGAAGTCTTCTAATCCTAACTTGGTTATCACTCAACCACTGTTTCTATATGAACCTTTCCTAGAGTCCAGTAGGCCCCTCACTCTCCTCCAATGGCATATCCTTTCATGCCCGGCCCATTAATTTGGCTGTATCTACATATTCTTCCTGATTATCTACTTTTGTCCAGGTTGGGTGATCCTAACATATGTATGTGCATATTTGACTTCCCAGCTAGACTGTGATGTCCTTGCAGGCCAGGACTATGACTGATCACTTCTGTAACTTAGGCACTGGCATATAGTCCACTGTGTACACCCAGACAAGCCTAAGTTTGTCCCAGTTCAAATTCTGGCTCTATCATGTACACACTATATGACCCTAAACAAGTTGCTTAACATCAAGCCTCACTTTCCTCATCTATAAAATTGGGAAAATAATAGTAACTAATTCATGTGGCTATTGTATATAATGTGTATTGTGTGTGGTTATATGTAAAAGTTACCTCATCAGGACCCAGGACATAGTGCTTAATAAATCTTACTAGCTTTGATGGTGGTGGTGATGATGATGATGATTAGCACTCTGGAAATGTTCATTAAGTGAATCTCAGACTTTGCTCATGCACAGACATAAAGGAGCAATGGCTTTCTTTCTCCTTCTTGTGATCCCCAGCCTCTTCTCTTGAACCTTCTGTCAAATATATCTATCTTCCAGGCCTGACTCACATAGCCACACAGTGAGAGGTCTCCAGTGCTTAAGTTTCCCTCTTGGTAACTTGAGTTGGCTTGCCTTCAGGGTCCAGCATCTTTTTCCCGGCAACCAGCTTCCTGTGATCTGATTGACCTTTCCAAAGAGGACATAATGACTCACCTGGCTGGTGCCCTCTATGAGAGTCTGCAGGAGCCAGAAGTAGGTTCCCTGCCCACATTCAGGACCACCAAAATGCCTCTCAACAGGCTTGACCTTATGTGGGAGGAGCCTACAACAAAAAATACAAAAGGACGCCCATATACCATCTGTCCACATTTTTAAGTTTTCAATCAAGCTAACAAAGTGTTAAATGTGTTCTGTTTCTCTATCTTGACAAATGTACCCTTGTAATGACAAGATTAAAAAAAGTGTAAATATCTGTAAAAGTATGTGCACAGCTATGTAATTCCTATTACTGAAATTGACAAAATAGTGAACTGAATTTAATCATAACTGTTTCTGCCTGGATGTTCTGTAATTGGGCCAGCAATGTTTGAATGAATATAATAAAAACATTAAAAATTAAAATTGTTTCTGTACATTTTCAAGTAGTTAACTTTGGATATTTTAGAAGAAAAACTATGTTAAAATTAAAAGGTATCCATGAACTTCCACATTTATTTAGATATCTTTTAATGCTTTTCAAGAGTTTTATAGAGACTTGAGGACAAGATGGCGACTGGAGAGGAGGTCCCTAAAGCCTCTCCCAGAAAACACAATCAAATGGCCACCCAGGAGCCAAGAAAGAGGACCCTGGGTGACAAAAAACGGCAGCTGAGACATCCATGCATCACAAGTAAACACCTAAGGGTTGGAGAGAAAGGGGCAAGCGGGAGAGAGGGGAGGGAGCAAAGATGGATCGTAACAGGACCCAATCATGGCTGGCTGCAGTGCATGGGAGGGGAGAAGTCAAGAAGAGATAAGAGGAAAAGCCCTAGCAAAGTGGCAGAACAGTGGGAGTCTGTTGGGGAGCTAGGCTGGCGAGCTGGAATTTGGAGCGGTGAATTGGGGACAGAGCTTGGGAGCCAGCCTCTGAAACTCTTGAGTGGTAGCAGGGCTGAGCGAGGACTCTGAACTGTAGAGATGACATCTTGGCTCTAGGCTCCCTTGGGACCCACAGTGCAAGCATGTGTGGCTCCTGCACAGGGCTGCGGTTCCTGGTCCCGGCCTGCTGTGGGGACGAGCCGGCTGCCGGCACATGGCTCCGGCTGCTCCCGTTCCAGGCCCACTGCAGAGGCAGGCCAGCAGCCTTCCTGCCGTGGGGTCAGACCCACAGCTTTGGACTTGTATGCACGCCTGCTCACGTGCCCCTGGGTCCTAAAAGCAGTGTGAGCCCGCAGAATCTGCCCCAACATTTGACCACAGAAGCAGGCCCAGGAAGATGCGGATTTGATAGCATTCGCCCCAGCCACCAGGAGCAGCCTTGGCCCGCATCACGCAGCTTCCCCAGCATAGGGCAGAAGGTGGAGCTGCCTCAGTGTGCCTTTTGTTGGCCTCTCCCCATTTCTACAACCTCCCCAACCAACTAACTAACTACAGGAAGTGGAGGGACCATGATAGATGCACACCGCCTCCAAACATAGCAGGAGACCAGAAATAAGAAATAAACAACCCCTGTCTCTCCCCAAAACTTGCCCCCCAAGTACCACCTCGTGTCTGCCCTACAGCAAGACACCACAAAAGTACCAATCTGTGCTCCTGGGCACTACTGAACATAACGCCCTTATGTCAAAGAGGAGGAACTCAGAAGACAGGATGAATTGCTTAAAAACTAAAACTCCTCAGAAAGAACAGGAAATTTATCAAGACAGCTTCTTAGACCTAGAAGTTTCTGAATTAAGTGACAGAGAATTTAAAGTAGCCATTCTAAAGGCTGTGAGAGAAAAGAAAACATACTGGCAGAGCACCATGGCTGAGATAAACAACATAAAAAAGGACATGAATGACATAAAAAAGGAACTCCACTAACAAAAGGAACAATTTAACAAAGAAATTCAAAACATAAGGAAGATTGAGATGGAAATGCGAGAGATAAATAATACAATAAAAGAAGTGAGAAATGAAATAACTGCCAGAGGAAAAAGGGCCAACCATATGGAGGAAAGAATTAGTGATATCGAAGATCAGAACATGGAAACAGCTCAGAAAGAGGAAGAGAGGGAATATAGAAACAAAAGTATTGAAAGAACTCTACAAGAACTATCTGACTCCATGAGACAAAACAACATCAGGATAATAGAAATAGAAGAAGGGGCAGAGCATTCTACAGAGAGCAGACTCAAACAAATCGTAGATGAGAACTTTCCAAACTTATGGAAAGATCTGGAACCCCAAGTTCAAGAAGAAAACAGGTCCCCCAGATACCTGGACCCTAACAGATCTTCTCCAAGACACATGGTACTAAAGATGTCCTAAACTAAAGACAAAGAGACAATTCTCAAGGCAGCCAGGGAAAAAAGAACTATAACCTTTAGAGAAAAACCCATCAGGCTGACATCAGATTTCTCAGCAGAAACTCTGCAAGCCAGGAGGGAGTAGAATTCAATATTCAGAAATTTAAAAGAGAGGAACTTACAGCCAAGCATAAATTATCCAGCAAAATTATCTTTCAGATATGAAGGTGGAATAAAGACCTTCTCAGACACACAGAAGCTGAGGGAATTTGCCAGCACAAGACCAGCACTCCAAGAATACTGAAGGAGGCTCTTTGACCTGAAACAAAACATCAGGAAAAATGGAATAAAGTTGGGGCAACAAGAAAGAAACAAAAATAAAACAAAAACAAACAAAGAAATAAGTAATGGCCACAGGAAATCCTCACATATCAATCATCACTCTAAATGTTAATGGACTGAACTCACCAATGAAAAGACACAGAGTAGTAGACTGGATTGAAAAACAGAACCCATCCATATGCTGTCTCCAAGAAACACACCAGAGACATAAGGACAAACACAGACTCAGAGTGAAAGGATGGGAAACAATACTTTAAGCAAATGGTAACCAGAGAAAAGCAGGAGTGGCCATACTGATATCTGATGAAATAAACTTCAAGTTAAAAAAGATAGCAAAAGACAAGGATGGACATTACATAATGATAAAAGGCACAATACAACAACAAGAAGACTTGACACTAATTAATATATATGCTCCCAACCAGGATGCACCAAAATATACAAAGAAACTACTAACAGATTTGAAAGGAGAAACTGATGAATACACAATCATAGTGGGAGACTTAAACACCCTGCTAACAGCCATGGACAGA
>PVJL010015555.1:0-23867 GCA_004026885.1 Lyroderma lyra | reverse complement strand
AGAAGAAGAAGAAGAAGAAGAAGAAGAAGAAGAAGAAGAAGGTGAAGAAGAAGAAAAGCATGACAGTAGGACACCATGAGATGACTAGACTATGGGGGGCGGGGCGGGGGGCGGTGATGCTATTTATATTCTACTTAAAGATGTTTGAAAACTGAGTTCTCGGAACCCTAGACCTTCTAGGAATCTGAGAGGGTAAAGCTTAGCCTGAGGAATGTATCACATATTTATTAAAATTGGTTAAAACACTTTGAGTTATGAGTGCTATTGTTTATCTGAAGCCAGATTTTAATCTTCTTTCCCCCCACTACACCCTCCCTTTCCCGGTATTTAATAACCCCTCCAGGCAGCAAATACTCTAGAGTCACCAACTACAAGTAGGAATTCAATTGCGCTTGCCTTGTGATGGGCTGGACGGAACAGTATTATAAAAGGCAATTTTATTATAGCTTAATAGCCAAACAGAGATACTAGTGCCCAGCCTCCTGGCCCTCCCGTGGCTGAGAGAGAAGGACGGAAACGTGCTGGCACGACGTTGTGAGCAGGAGAGAGAGCTGCGAATGTCGGCCGGGCCCTCCTGCGGGCTTCCAACCCCCAAGGCTCCATCGCTAGTTACCGCAGGGCACGTCGGTGTCAGGTATCCGCCTGCACTATGTCCTGGGTCCTTCTAGGGCAGGGCCCAGGTTCTGCCCCCAGAGCTTAGAGCAGTGCCAAGCTCCGTGCTGGGACCCGAGCTCCAAGTTCACGTACGTGGAAGACGCAGTGGATTTGTTATGGACGCCAGCTGCCCCGCACCCGCTCCCCCTTCTCCGTCACCCATGGTCTGGGTGGGACCATCCACCAGTGTGCACCCCCTCGCATCACCGGGGGGAGGAGGGCCCCATGACCTCCGATAGTCAGACTCTTCTAAGAATTTTGGGATCGAAGTGACACAGAGAGAAAATGGTTGGGCCCCATCACGGCCCTGAGGCCACTGCCCTTCAGGTCCTGATCCCCAAACCTCCATCTGCTTCCCTTAAAGGTCCTGCCCCGTCCTGCTGACCAGAGCTGCTCTGTGCGACTGGCAGCCCACGAGCCCAGCCCGTTCCTCCCCCGCCCTTCCTTCCACGGTGTCCCCACCCCTCAGACCCCACCCCCCACCGCAACACGCACCACCCACCGTCGGACCATCATCAATTCTACATCATGAAAACGACCACTGGTGTCTAAAACGGGACCACGAAGCTTCCACGCAGGAGCGTAAAGTCCCGCGTGCTTCTGGGCAGCACAGCTCGGTGGGAGCGGGCCAGGACAGGGAGTGTCGGCAGAGGCCGTCCTGTTCGAACAGCCCATCCTAAGAGACGCCCCTTGCTTTCGGAATAGAGCCAAGGACGGAAGTGCAGGTGTTTGGGGACCGAGGCACAGTAAGCACATGCAGAGCCTCCCTGCAATCCTGCCTTATGAAGTTACAGAGGTGGCAGAGGTGGCAGAGGTCTCAGGGGAGGCGCTTCCACAGCTCACTTGAGAAAGGACCTAGAAGCCAGCCTAACAGGCACAGCCTCGCAGGTTCGTGCCTCACCCTCATGTCTGTCCCCACCCCCACCCCGTCCCGAGGGGACTGTATTGAAGCCTGGCGATGCCCGAAGGCTGACTTTTATTTATTTAAAAAGAGAATAATTTTGACATTACGAAATCACAGCAGCGGAAGGGGACTGGGCTTGCACGAGCTCTGAGAGAGACTGCGAGCGCCAGACCCGCTGATTTTCGTGGGGCGCGGCGCACGCAACGGCTGGGGGGCCAGCGGAGCCCCTGGGCCGCCTCTGCACGGTCAGCTCACGGTCGTGCCTCCCCGGTTAGGTGAACTACACTCCTCGGTGTCCCTTTCCTTCCTCCTCCTGAGGCCCCGAAGAGGCGGAAACCGGATGGCACGGGCAGACTTACAAAGTATTCCAGGGTGATTGTGCTGAGGATGAAAACTCTGCCCCGTTGCCCTCCAGCTAGTTTCCTCGCTCCTTCTCTACAGCACAGGCAGAAAGTTCTAGCTATGGCTCCAGCAATGTGTCATGTTGCAAAACAGAGTAAGAAAAATCTACCCTCGTGGTACTACACATGGCCACAGCCAACATCTGTGACCTTGAGATGTCGAGCATCCTTCTGGTGCCTCAGTCGGTGGGATGTGAGAGCAAGACATTCCCCAGGGCCATCAAGGGCTCACAGTCAAGGACATGACCAGGAAGGCAGCTGCAACTGGGAAGCACCGGATAACTGCACCGGATAACTGCACCGGATAACCACGCGTCCAGGCCGGGAGTGAGGGTATTAATACGTGGAAGGGCGGGACGGGCTCGCGAAGGAGGCGTCATCTTGAGGCGCACCTCTGTGATGTGTGTGAACTGCCTGATCCCCGAGGTGCCCTTCCCAGCACAGACTGGCCCCCACTGGGCAGAGCTGGGCCCCCCATTCGTCCGGAGCCTGAGCCAAAGCTTCCTCGGCTGGAGTCTCTGCTCCAAACCGCACCGCCCCATCCGCGGCCAGTCCGAGGAGGGAGGGTGTCCGGGCACCTCCGCCAGCTAATCTGGTCATGTGCCAGCGGCCGGGTGTGTTGGTCTGTTTGCTTGTTTTGTTTTTGCCAGAAATTGAGCAGAAAGCATAATCAACCAGAGGCATTTTCTTGACCATTCCGAAAGAGAGAATGAAGCCCCCCAGATCGTACTGACCCCGGCAGGGACCCCACCTGCCTGCTGACCACCAGCCTTGCTCTCTCTCGGCAAGGGGGGGTGCAGGCCTTAGGCACATACGCACGCCTCCAAGTTCCCCAAACATGGGTGGCAGAAAGGAGAGGAGAAAGGAACAGGACAGGGGAGGCAGAGGAGGGGGAGGGGGCGGAATCTCGTCCCCCTGTCACCTAAGAAGGCGGGCAGGGGAGGGAGGAGAGGGGCACAAACCAATAGGTGAAGCGAAGCCAGGAGAGGAGGCGGGCAGACGCTGGCGGGTGGCAGTCGGGGTGGGGACAGCCTAAGAGGGACAGCAGATTGCATTTACTTCCCACCCAAGTATTTGCCTTCTGCAGGTCGGAAGCACAGACAGACTTAGAGATCACGATCATGTGGCTTATTTTTGTTTTTTTTAAAGATTTGCTTACTTCACCCCTAGAGAGGAACCTCTGGGAAGGGTGCCCCCGTGACTCAGCCTCTCTTTAAAGGTGCTCCCCGCCACCCCCCAAATCCAGGCAAGCAGTATGAGATGCCTCACTCACCGCTAGGCCTGGGCAGTGGTGAGGGTCGGGGGGGACACGGGCCCTGCTCGGCCACTCCACACCCACTGGCCGGCAGAAGGAGCCCGCGCGGGCACAGCACGTCTTTGCCTCTTGACACCCAGCCTTGAACAGGAGGCCCTAACAGCCCACGACGCAATCTTATTGTTTGGCCAAGCATTTGTTCAGCCTTTAATAAATAATGATCTTAGGTCTTCGGTGGGGGAGAAGGGGAGAGGCGCCAGTAGGAGATTTAATTTGCTGTAATCAACCCCTCTTAGCATGCAGAGTCACACAGGACGAGGAGGAGAATTAATCTCCACCAGAGAGAACTGCTTCTCCGGTGTTACGAATCTAATCATTTACGAGGCTGAGTCGGCAGTCAGGGTTTACAGAGCTCTCAGGAATAAAAGCTGCAAGAGCGGGTTCCAAATGCAATCTGAATGGTACACGTCATGGCATCGGGGGAGCTGCGGACTACAAAGGGAATGGGATGCAAATAGAGGCGTCCTGCCCCTTTCAGACCCCCCATGCTGGACGCGTTTAAGGGCAAGAATAGATCGTTGTGGGCCTCTGGGTTGCTCAAGTGCAATGCTCCTCCTTGATTCCACTCTTCTGGGGTGGACTGTCAGACCTGCCAATCATCTCTGGCACCCCTATTATACTTGGGAGATGTGTTTGCTGTGCGCACGCCGCTTTATAATCCTCAGAGTGGAATTTCATAGCCCAGCTATGCTTTTTGCCTTTGACTTTCTCCTAAGCAGGATTTATTGCTTCCAAGACAGATGTGACTTGAATCGATTACGCCTTTTAAGCAGTCACTCTGAAAAGCAGCCTCCGGGTTCCCGGGAATACCTTTAGCCCGCCTTCATTCGACGTGCAAGCTGATGTCAGGGCATGGCATCGCTGAGCTCTGACACCATTAGGAGTCCTGCGGGTCTGCAATGGGGCAGGCTTTTATCCCGGCCGACGTAGGGCATGTGGTCACCACCCTCGAAGAGTTTACATCCTGCAACACACGGGCCTGTCGGATGCCCATTAATATCTCAGAGTGCAGCCCGAGAGGAAGGAACGGCACAGGAGTTACACTGACGGTCTGTCGCCCTCCTAGTACTGATGAACTCAGACTAGGAAATGAGGACCTTCCCTCACCTTTGGAACTGAGATAAGACTCAATGTCAAGAATGAATGGAAAGTCACTGAATTTCCCAAAATGCTCCATAAAGGACTGTCATTAAAATTAACATCGCTACAGATGTCAGCTTCCATACTGAAAGCCACGTACCACCCCTAACCATCCCCCAAATGTTGGGGTTCCTTAGCATGTCAGAAGCTTGGCAACACACATCATACAGAGAGAATATTTCAGAGGTGATTCCGACCAGCCAGGTACACAGACTGATAACCACAAACATGTTCCCAAAAGTTGGTGATTTCTGAAAGAAAAAACACGAGGGTGGTATTTTCAGACTGATCGCAGCCCACCTCACCCTATCGCAGTGTGAAAGACAAGAGGGGGGCAACGTGGAGCGACAGGAGGCAGAAGAAACCGCACTACCTTCCTGGCAGGCTTTCTGCGGTTTTGAGGTGTTTTTATTCGTCTCAGGAAGATCTAACCATGTTCCTTTTAGAGTAGATGGCTTAGGGGGATATCCTCCATCCCCTGCTCTACTTCATCTAGATAGCTCAGTGAGAAAATTCTAGCAGGCTTGGATTTGGGGTCAGGAGAGAAGGATCTCATAAAATGCTCTGGCACAGAAACTATATTATATTGGATATTTTAGTCCCGTGAGATGAAAAAAAGGAAAATGATGCTATCGAGACTAAGGATAAAAGTTGTCAAATGAATTCGGCATTTAAAGGGAGAAAGTATTTCCTTCAGCAATGTTAAACATTGCTGCAATCTAGGTCTAGGCGCCAGCAAGCCCCTATGTGAGCAAGCGGTAAAACACGAACAGGTTTTATTCCCCCGGATTTTGTAAACTGGAGTTTACACAGTATCTTGGGGTTATAGCTCCCAGGCTGGGGTGCCAGCAATAGGATTGGGTCCAGGCACTGAGCAAAGCTCATCCTTCCCAGAACAATTTGCTCTCTTTTACTTAGTTAATTGTTCTAAATTTCCCTTTCTTCTGAGTTTTCGAATGGGCTGTTATAGCTTCAGACTCTTTCCTTTCTCCCCCAGACAGGCTTGGGGAGAAGCTGAAAAGTTGCTTATAATGAAGAGGAGAAGAGAGAATAAAACTGAAAGGCTTTGCATAATTTGGGCCATCTCAACCCAGGGCCTCAAAAATCCCCTGGGGCGGCTTCAAATGTTGACAGGTCTGATTGGTACAAGATCCAGGCTTCAGGACTGATTTAAAAAATAAAGCATAAAACCCCACCAGGGCAGAAACAAAAGCAAAGAAAGCAGAGTCCAACGTCGGTCAGCCCCGTGCTGGATACAGAGCGGAAGGCAGGACACCACCCACCCTTGTGCCTGCACTGCTAGTGAACAGAAAAGCAGCTCCGGAAGAACGCGCAGGGAGGACCCAGAGAGCATGTCCGGAAACGCGCCTGGACTCGGAGGAGGGAGCAACGACAATAAAACCCAACTCAGCTTGGCTTCACTTACACAGAAAGCTAGCAATTCTCTTAAAACACCTGGTGTTTGCCTATCAACATATCTGGCGAGACCCACCAACAAAGCCAGAAGGAGTAGGTAGAGAATTGGTTAAATATTTCAGTAAAACAGTGCACAAGGAGAAACCTTGAAGAGCAACATCTCGGCAACAGCATGCAATGAGCTGAGTATCGCCTGTAACTGGCTTGTAGTTAGCGTTAAACACCATCACCGGCACCAAAACCAAAGCAGGCTGATTCGCTCGCTGCTGGCCCATCAGATGCGCCACAATATGCATTAGCGACTCGGGATGCTGGTGGGGTACGGGGGACTCTAGCTACTCCACGGCCTCAGGCTGCCAAGTTTGTATGTAAATGGTTTTCGCTTCTCCAAGGCTAATGGGAGATCTGTTACCACTCTCGGAGACAGCGCATATATGATTTTTGAGCCCTATTGTTTTGACTTAAAAACAAGCTGTTTTAACACAAAATCCCAAATAATAACAGTACTCGATCTAGCAGCGTTTCTGTTCCAAGGCTGCTGTTTATCACAACGGCAGTTTTAAGTAAGTGTCGTAGTTGAACATTTTCGCAGAGCTCACACCAAAAACGGAGGCGGGACAGGAGGCCACCGCCCGTCAGCAGAATCTGTCGCTCTCCCTACCTGCGCATCCATGAGGAGGTGCCTCATCAGGATCATGGAGCCCCTCAGAGTCTCCTTCTCGGCAGGCAGGAAGGGATCCTTGTCCTCCTCCAGGGCCTTCGACTTGGTGACAATAAAATGGGATATCTGGTCATTTAGGGTGTGCAAGGATTGCACCGCTGCAAAACAGAAAGAAAAGAAAGAAAGTGGGATCGCAACGGGCAGCCTTCAAAGAGAAACTGTTCAGTAATTTACAGAGAAAAGTGAGAGTCTGCCTGTAAGGCACCGATCAAGGGTGCCCGCCACACCCACGAAGCTCTTGGATACGTGCATTTAACAGCCAACAAGTATTTACTGAGGACTCTCCCCAGGCAAGCCCACATGGGGTGCTTGGGGACAGAATCAGGAGCAAAAGCGGACGCGATGCCCACCTCACGGAGTGGCCTGTCTTGCCGGGGAAACTGAAGAGAGACAAGGTAGCACGTACTTCTGTGGAGACAACGCTGTGTCAGTGTGTTTATAAACCACAGCGATGAACAGGGCGCAAGGAGACGGCCCTAGGTGAGACATTGTGGTAGCAGAGCTGGCTACTGGACCTCTATGCCGATGGGCCCTGTCGCTGAGGTTTGTGAAGGGACAGTGGCCATGTTTTCGAGCCACGGTGTGCTGGGAAGATTCGTCCTCTGTAACTCCTGTCGCACCTGCCATCTGACAGGTTACAGATGTGAAGGTGTCCCTTATTTGTCACGCTCGTTGCCCCTGTCTCTGCTTTCTCTACAAATGCACTCAGTGAAGCAGAGCTAGTCTTTTAAAAAAATCTCATTGTTTACGGTTACATCCCCCCGACAACTAGAACGGGGCCTGGCCAATAGAAGGTGCTCAATAAATATTGTTGAATTAATTTCCTTGAATTAAAATTTTCTTTCCTTCCAGACTTTCTGTAATTTCCAGGTGACTCTGTCTTTTCAAACCAGGACGAAGTAACCCGGAGGCATTCTCAGGAAGGCCCGCTGCACTGACCGCAAGGCCAAGGGTGAAAAGAAACCATCAGAAACGATCAGTCCCAGCCCGACTCCGAGGACCGCTGCTGCGGGCCGCCAGGGACGTAGAGGTTCACATGCCTCCTGACATGAGAACGGAGAGCTGCACGACATCTCGGAAACAACGGTTTTTACACACTGAACAACCGACAGCACGGGCCTAGGATCCCTTAGGAAAGGGGGGAAACAAGTGGAGTCTTAGCATCAGCAGGCATTCTGAAAAAATACAACTGTCCAGACTTCAGCTGAGCCCAAGGAACGCAAGGTGAGCCCAGCAACCTCACTGAATGGAGGGGACAGATGGAAAAGGGGACGTCTGCCAGAATTTGCAAGACGTTTCCAGAAATCTGCGCAGGGGTCCCTTTGAGTTAAGGGCTGAGTACCAATCCTGTGTGTGAGTAAGGAAACCCTGTGTGACATGGTAAAGCAATCTCAGGAGCAGACAGTTGGAGTTTGGGGAGCAGGAAGCCCAGTAGTTCCAAGGGATCGCACACGGCCATAGAGTGCTTGAGTGCTCACCACCAGTCCAAGTAAAGGGGCTATGCCGGAATATGGGGCACAGTCAGCAGGGACCCCAGAAGGGACAGGCGTTAGATATGCCTCTAAATGAATCCCAGGAAAAAGGCGACTCTAGGTTCATCCACAAGGGTTCAGAAGTAAGCCTTAAAAGGATTGAACTAATCTACAAGTAACTAAAATACCCGCTAGAAAAAAATAAAAGTGAGCATTTTGTAGCCTCCCAAGATGCAAAATTTGTAATGCTCAGTATTCAATAAAAATATATGTAAAGGAGCAAGCAAGCAGGACTCATACCCTGGAGGAAAAAATCAGTGTATAGAAACAAACCCAGAAATATTAAGCAATAGCATTAGCAAACATGGCTATAAAGACAGCTATTAAAGATATGTTTTGTATGTTCAAGGTTGTAAAATAAAATATGATTATACTGAGGAGAAAACAGAATATTTAAATCAGAACCAAATGGAACTCCCAGGGATGAAAAATGCAATATCCAAAACAAAATTTTTATTGAATGTGATTAATAGCAGATTAAACAATACAGAAGAAAAGATTGGTGAACTTGAAATTATAGTAATAAAACTATCTATAATGAATAAACTAGGCCTCTCTCTGATAACATAAAACTGTCTGACATGCATGCGATTGGACCCTGGGGGTAGGGTCGGGGTAGGGACAGAAAGAATAGTATATGAAGAAATAATAGACAAAAATTTTTTCCAAGTTTGATAAAATTAGACATCTACAAATCCAAGAATTTCAATAAATGCCAAGCAGGATAAATATAAAGAAAACTACACCAAGGCATATTAGAATCAAACTGATAAACAAATAAACACACAGTGAGAATAAGAAATTCTTAAAATAAGCCAGGAATAAAAATGGCACATTGCATCGAAAGAAACAAAGATAAGAATGTCGAAATCTCTGCAAAGCAGAGGATTACCTATGCATCCGGGAAGTCGGAAAGAAGAAACACTCCTCCCCCTGGAATGCTACCATATAACCAACGATAATATCTTTCAGAAATGAAGACTTTCGTAGGTAAACAAAAGCTGAGAGAACCCACCACAAGTAGAGGTTCATTAAGAGAAATGTTCAAGAAACTTCTTGGGGCAGAAGCAACATGATATTCCCTGGAAATGTTTATGTACAAAAATGAAGAAAAGGGTGCAAATTCTGGCAGATGTCCCTTTTCCATCTGTCCTCTCCGTTAAGGATGGCCTCTGTGAGTAACGGAGACGTATTTGCTGTCTCATCGTTTAATTAATTAAAAATAATAGATGGTTTAAGGCAAAAAAGAAAACAAAACAACCCGTGGCCCGATGGAATGCTGCCCAACACAAATTCATAAACTTACTTAAAACACCACCAAAATGACGCACGGACCTGTTCTTAGCTCGTCAGCTGTCGTTAGCGTGAGTGTATTTTATGGGTGGCCCGAGACAATCCTTCTCCCTCCAATGTGGCCCAGGGACGCCAGAAGGTTGGACACCCCTGAAAGGAAACCATGTGACAACAGCACCAAGAACGAGAGCGTGCGAGTGGAGGGGTACTGTTGTAGGGTGTACGTGGTCCACGTGTGCTGGTGTGTCATCTGAAGGCGGGCCCTAGTGTGAATCCCGCAGTACACACCGCACAGAACAAATCAGAAACAAATGGTAGTTTGAACTGCGGAGACTCCAACTTGAAGGACTGAGCGCAGGGGTGCAACTGTAAGCCATAGGGTAGGAGCCCCGACACGCCCTCAGAGCCGGTCCTCACTGCACAGAGGACGCTGAACCCTTCCCTGCACCGGGGAAGGAGCTTGGCCAAAACAGAGCAAGATGAGCAGGACGGCGGGGCCTCATTCCCGCCCACCCCGAAGGAGATGGTTAGAAACACGCAGGCAGATGGGGGTCCAAAAGCAGAAGTGAGTTACTGTCGTGCACCCCGCCCTGAGCAGCTGGGTGGGGCAGTCTCAGTGCACGTGCCCACACGAGGCCTCCAGTTTCAGGGCAGAGGTGACTGCCACGCCGAATTTAAGTCAGGGAAGGGCTGAAGTAGCCCTGTCACCCTCCCACCCTCACCCCCACCCCCACCCCCACCTCCCGTCTCCCTTAGCACCACTGGGGCCGAAGACCTCTCCCTGAGTCCAGAAATGTCCAGAGGGAGATTTACGGACCAGATACACATGTCTGAGACAGAACAATGCGTAACCTTCCTGAGACCCCACACAGAAGGGTATGGGGAGCCATGTGAATCCATCTGGTATTTATCCGGAAGACGCTCAGCTTTTCAGCAGAAGCGGCTGGGTGACCCTCAGTGGACACGTGGGCTCCCGATCCAGCTTGAGCTCCATTGCAGAAAGTTAAAACAACAACAACAACGCCAGGTGGTTCTGTGGACTTGTAACTCTATTTTTCCTCCCCATGTGACTCATAAATAGGAAGGTGGGGGCCCACCGAACCCCAACGAGAACAGCTGAACAGGCGTCTAAGCAACCCACCCTGGTCGAGCACCGGTCTCCGGAGGGAGACCGCCACCGTCCTGCCTCCCTTTCCCCTACCTCCCCAGAGACGGACATGATGTTCTCAAAAACAAGCCTCGCCTCCTAGGCCTTTCTGAGGGTACCCCACTTCTCACGTCCTTCGTGTATAGACACGGGGTGACTGCTAAACCCAAAATCCTTCTCTCATCTCTTGGAAGGGAGGAGCTACTGTCAGTGACTCCCACTCTGCACTAGACTGGCCAATTCGGGGTTCTGGGAAGGCATCTATTACAGCACCCTCTGTCCTTGTTCCAGAAAGCTGAGGCTCAGGAACTAACATCTGCTTTAAATGCACGTTTCTTCCAAACTCAAGACACACATTGGCAGAGTTAAACACCGGCCTCCTCTGCTCCGGGGACAGACACTTCCATCAGAAAACATACCACAGTCCATTGTCACTGCTCATTTAGGAACCCACCTGTGGTACGTCTCATCACGGGTTCCCAAACTTCTCTTTGAACCTATTCCTACAGACCCCACCCTGTGACCCTCCTTCGCGGAGAAGCATGCCCCCCCACCCCGCCTTAAATGATGCCAGGCTTTGTCACATGACTTGCCTTAGGCAACTAAATGTGAGCAGGCATGAGCTGTGCCGTGTCTAAGCGGGCGCGTTTATCCGCTTCCCATCCAGCAAAACACGGAGGGCAGCTCGCAGCCGCGTTCACCCCCTTGCGCGTAAACGCGCTCTCGGAGGCTGACTGGTTTTCGGTGTGAAACTAAAACGTGAAAACTGTTCTTGGAGCCATTTCTAATCCTAATGTCACAGAAATGTGCATGATGACCAGGGTTTAATCATCTTTTTTCATGCACAGGAATGCGACATTTTCTAGGATTGGACATTCTCAGTGATGAGGGCGATTACTCTATTTTGTAAATGGAAATACCACTTGTAAACAGAATGCTATCAATAGAATGACGTCATTTGTTCCCAAAGACTGCCGATGTACTAAGGTGACGCAAAAGTAATAATGAAAGCACAGACTTTGGAGGCGAGGACTGTAGTCTGCGGGTTATCTCGGGGTAGACGCTGCAGTGTAAGCCGCCGGCGAGTGGTTTGCAAGGAAAATGGGAAAAGGGTTAAGAGCCATCACGCCAGTTCACTATCATTTCCTTCCCCTTCGCCCTGAGAACAGCCAGTTCCCAGAACAGAGAGGACGCGTAAGTGGCGGACAACCTGGGCTACCGGAAGGCACCGACACTTGGAGGAACGCCCGTCCCTGGAGCGTGGGCCGGTGAGTGCTGACGGCTGCACGGTCTCCGGACAGACTGCGACCACGCTGAAGGCCAGACGGAGCTCGGCCCACCGTGAGTCACTGATGGTCAGCAAACGAGAGTCACGTGGGACATGTTTGTTGAACGAATACGTACAGTTGGTTTGAGAGTACGGATTCTAAAGCCATGCAGCCTGGATCTCAATGCTACCTGTCCCTCCGACCGGCTGTCATGGCAACGACGGTAGGAGCTATAGTGTACCGAGAGCCTGTCATAGGTCAGGGGCTTTTAACACCTTCGTGCAGAATGATGGGTTGCGAACAACGTGGGTCTTAGGGGCAGAAGCTTGAATTCAAGCCCAGGTCTGCCACTGACGACCTGGGTGAACTCACACGGGACTTTACACCCCGCAGCGCCCAGCGCGTTGTTAGGCTCTCGGCCAGCGTTGGCCGCTGTACTGATAAGAACGTTCCAGATGAGGGAACCCGAAGCGCAGAGCTTTGTACTCAGCAGACGAGGCCCGAGGCCACGACCCCAGTGCCTGCTCTCATGCTACCACACGCTACTCACCCAGAACGGAGTCGAACCCGGGGCAGCACAAGTGGGGCCCAGTGAAAGGGCAGGGCGGCCAACGTGTGTACATTTATGTTATTTGACTTTATTTTATTTTATTTTTGCAAATGTAAAGCAAGCACACAGCGGAGTGTCTGGCACAGTAAGCACTGCGCGTACCACACCGGCTAGGAGTGGAAGCCCTTCACCGCAGCTCCTCTGCCTACCTTCCCTGACCTCTTACCTCCATGTCATAGTGCCTTCACTGGTGACAGTAGTTATTATTGTCCATATCGTTACAGCCAACACCTGTAAGGGCTGTTTGGCAAGCACTGTACCACATGGTACAGCTCTATTAAGAAAGTGCCATTAGACAGAAGACACCTGGGGCCAAGCGGCTGGGTCCAGCCCACGGACCTCGTCGGTGACAGCGGCAGAGCCCAGGCCCGCCATCGCTACTGGGTTCCGTCTCCCCACACACGACTCTCTCCTGCCTCCTGTCCCCCCAGACCTCCCCTCTGCACCGCCTGGCCCCCACCTCCGCCCACGCCGTCCTCAGTGCCTCCTGCTCTGATGTTTCGGGATGTCACATGGCACACTCTCAGAGTGTCAGGCTGCCTACGGGGTGCCACCTGACAGTCACCCTGCACTTCTGCAGGTGAGGACACTGGGGCCAGGGGCGGCTACACCTTCCTGGAGATGACGTGGGCCCTGAAACCAGCCGGCGTGGGTCTCGGTCCTTCTGTCCCTCCAGTGAGCTGTATAACCCTGGGTGTGTCACTGAGCCCCTCAGATCGGCCATCTGCGAGCAGGCAGAGCGACAGGAATGACTTCACAGAGCTGCTCTGAGAATTAAATGGGACAGTGCAGGAGACACAGTACCTGCCACATAGTAAGGCCATAAAAAAATTACTCTGGTTATTATTCCATAGTTTGTACTCCAAGTCTTTAACTCGCTGACATTAACTAGCTCCTGTGTCTGTCACTGAGGTTAAGCATGAACGCCCTGTAATACAAATAAGCCCCAAACGGGCTCTGTGTATGACTGGCGCCCAGGGTCTCGATTTCTGAGCTTCAGGCTGAGACCCAGTAGCTCAAAAGTGCACCAGTGGCGAACTCAAATTTTTACACATCCAATAGTTTTAAATATAGCCCCACAAGGTAGATTGTCAGCTATTTGGAGCCGTTCTGCTTTGCATGCCCCACACAACTGTGCCCGACATCCGCAAGCTGTAGATAAGATAAGCCCTGGGACAGAAAGACCCAAAGCCACGGTCGCTCTGTCCCCAGCTGAGCTGAGTGACATCACCTAGACAGGAAAATCCCCTCTAGGCTCTGCCCACTCCCCCAGGAGGTTCCTTGCCCTCCTCCCCGCTTCTGAGTATTTGCCCCCTGCCTTCTGGACAGCCTCCCGCTATGAGGGGGAGGGGGCTTCCCCTGCACGCACACCTGCCGAGCGTCACCCAGCAAAGCCTGCGTGTGCTACTGCCACCTAGTGGTCACGTCTTGTCTCTGAGGAACTCCCTGATCCCTTGAAGCTCCTGCACTACCGGTGTCTCTAACTCACGGGGGATCCCCAGCGATAACCAGTCTGCTGCTTCACGCACACTGAAACCCCGATAGCTGCAAGCTGAGTAATTGGAGGTAATGAGAGCAGGGAGGACTGTCCTCCCCAGGCGGCTATGCATGGGCCTACTCTTCAAGGCATGTCACCTGTGTGAGGCTATGTAGTGGGTACCCTACGGATTCATCCAGTTAACATCTACTTCTCTCTTCTTCTAATAAAAGAAACGCTCTTTGCTTTTGTGGAAACTCGCATCCCCACTTGCAGTTCGTGTAGGGCTGATCCCACTTCCCAGCTGTGAGGTGGGGGCACTGTCCAAGCTTGGCCACTCCAAGAATTCCATTTCCGTGGCAACAATGGTTGTTCAGGAGAGGGCAGGTGACCCAACCTTGGCCATTAAGATTTAATCCCAGGACTATGTGATAGAAGTATTACCAAAGAGCCCCTCTCTCTTCTGTAGTCGGGATTGCCAAGCTGGTAGATGTGGGGAATAGCTGGTGGACCTTTGCAGCGATCATTTGAGGAGGCCCCCACCCCTGAGAATAAAAGCAACTGAGTAAAGAGGCAAGTATCACTGACAGAGAGAGAGAGATTCTTGTCTATACCGTCACAGTAACAGGATTCAGGCTCGGAGACTGCAGTCAGGTGGGTCCTAAGTTCCCTTCTCTTAGCCCTCCTGGATTGGGCTTCTGTTATCTGCCACCAAGAAGACATGGCTCCGTAAAGAAGCCTGAGCTGCTGCTTCATTGCAATGGCGATATCTGTGATTACTTCCTC
Organism: Lyroderma lyra; assembly: GCA_004026885.1. NCBI lineage: Eukaryota > Metazoa > Chordata > Mammalia > Chiroptera > Megadermatidae > Lyroderma > Lyroderma lyra. Next base: position 9,203 of record PVJL010015555.1, on the reverse strand, counting down.
GGTGTCTGACTCCCTCTGTGGCAGATTAAAGATGACCTTACAATTTGTGCTCCTCCTCTGATTGAGAAGTAGAGTATAAATCCCCTCCTTCTAAGGCTGGCTAGCCTTAGCGACACAGTTGGCCGAAAGTAAGGTGCAGAAGTGACATTCTGGGATTTCCAAGGCTAGGTCACGAGGGGCCTTGCTTTGACGACCTTGGAACACATGCTCTGGGAGAAGCCAGCTGCTATGAGCAGTCTGACTACCCAGAGCCCACCACACGCTGAAGAAACGCACAGGTCTGGACTGTGCAGAGAGAGAACGAGATGCCCACCCAGCCTCTGCGCCTCCCACCACCCATCCAGCCCTGGCCCCAGACATGCCAGTGAAGAAGTCACCGTGAACATTCCCATCGTGGAGCACACAACACAGAGAAAAGCCAAGGAATCCAGCCGTCGCCATAACGGAGGCCCTAGACGTAGGCCCCCAACAGCTCTCCCGTGTGAGTCACCCCCGATGAGGCCTCAGGCACGCGGGAGCAGAGCTGAGCTGCCCCTGCGACCACACCCGAGCTCCTGGCCCACCGATCTGTGACCGTAGTATCAATTGACACCGCTCGATCTGTCACACAGGGACAGATAACCATGATGCCCTCTCTCGACTTCAAGTCCCACGGAGCCGGCAACAGCGTTTTTGCAGTTCGCGGCTGTATGTCCAGCTCTGCGCATGGCACCGGGCATCCGGTAGTGCCTGAATAAATAAATGTTTGTCCAGAAGGAAAAAAAAAATGAATTAAGTAAAGGAAAAGGCCAACTTCACTCCTCTTTTTCCCCTCCACCACCCCATCATCCTAAGATTGGGTGTTGTGGACATTCTTCTGTTTGGCCTACAAAAATCTCAGCTAAATAATACTGCATTTCCATTGCCTGATGGATTACAGAATGAAGAGCTGTGTGTCACAGAAGCTGTTTTACCTACCTGAGTTTCAGAAATGGAGTCGTTAAAACCACTTTATTTGGTTGGTGGTTCCGAATGGGAAATGATGTTAAATTTATTTCATGTTATTCTGGCCCACAAATTTGAAGAAACATATTTCTATAGCAGGCTTATTTATATGAAGCACTCATTCGAATTTCACTGCACATTAATGAGTATTTATTCAGGTTTCAGATAAGGATGGCACATTCATGGTTTAGCAGGAAGAAAAGTAACAAGTTTCAAAATTTTATGTCATTAGCAAAAAATCGAAGATACACATAAAACTTTTTAATGTTTTCAGATGAGGAATAACAGCTTATCATTCTGGGTCTCTGCTTTTATAGACCAGACGAAGTATAGAACGTGAAATAATAATATGCCCCTAAACACTCATTTGGTGCAGACAAGCCCAGATGTCACTGAGATGGGCTAGTGAATATTTTTACAAAAAAATATACCAAATGAATCATACCACGGGGCACAGCCTTGCAACAAGAAGCAGCTCCGTGGATTTTATGACCTTGTCATTTATATGGTCCGTAGACATGAACTAATGATCAAACATATCCCTACGGTGAAGCAACCTTTGCTTTTTGTCTATCTCAAATTCTATGTTGTATTCTGCATTAAAATGCTCACAAGTTTCCAGGTTAGGCTTTGATAGGGTCTCATTAAATAAGCGAAGCCTAAATAATTCAGGTCTTCCTCCCCCCATTGTGACCGTGAAACTCGTTCTGCAGGTCAGAGGCTGACCCTGAAGGCCAGGACATGGAGAAGCACCCCTCGCACTGCTGGTGGGAACGCAGAGGGTGCAGCCGCTGGGGAAGACCACTGGGCAGCTCCTCGATAGGCTAAACAAGATTTCCACGTTGTGGAACCAACAATGCTACTCTTAGGGATATACCCAAACGAACTGGGGCAGGGGGGAAGAAAACGCGTTTAAGCAAACACTTGTCCATGAACGTTCACAGCAGCACTCGTCATAACGGCCAAAGGTGGAAACGACCCACATGTCCATCAGCTGATGATGGATAAACAACGTGTGGTCCATCTGGACAGCGGAATATTATTTGGTCACAAAAAGGAATGAGGTACTGATACATGCTACAATATGGATAAAACTTGAAAACATCATACCAACTCCAAGAAGCCAGACGTAAAAGGCTACATACACACTGTGTGATTCCATTTATATGAAATGCCCAGAATAAGCAAAGACACAGAAAGAAAAAAGCAGCTGAGTGATTGACAGGGACTGCAGGGGGCAGGGGAATGGAGGGAGTGACAGCTTAATGGGTAGGAGGTTTGCTTTCACAGTGATGGAAACCTTCTGATAGTAGGTAGATGGTTACGGCACACTGTGAATGTACTAAATTCCACTGAATTGTTCACTGTAGAGTCACGTTATTTATATTTTATCACAATTTAAAAAGTAGTTGGGCGACCAGTTCAAGATCATACACTTAAAACAAAAATCAATAGTGGAACATTCTCCAGAACCAGACAATTGAGTGGTCCCTGGCATGGAAGGATGACACTGTTGATCCTACAACTGGGGTTTGTCTTATGTCAACATGAGGATGAAACCCAAGACGGGACCTTGGTGCCCATGGAACAGATGTAAGCTACAAACCTGGTCAGAGTCAAAAGCAAGCAACAAAATAAACCCTCAGAACCAAGGGGTTGACGTGAGAACGAATCTGCCACCAATTAAATGGACAGATGGCCAAGAGACCCGGAGTAATGTTGTAGGAGCTGAGAAGCACGTGCGGATTTAGGTGCAGAGCAATGACACGGCAGGAGTAAAAACACAGGCGAGAAACGCGTGACAATGTGTGCGATGGGGTAGAGAAAGTCCAGGCAAGGTGGTGACAGCCTAGGCTGACCACTCGTCCCGTTATAAACAGGACAGACGACAATGACACGGGGTCCCATTTCAGATGGCACATGCAGTCAGCCTTGTCCCACTAGGCTGACCGTTTGCCGTTAGTTTCTGAAGGCTTCCAGGCTACACAGGAACCTACTGTTTTCCACGCCTTGCTCAGAGGAAGGCAACACCACCACCATCACCACCACCCAGTAATCGCGAGCCTCCCCCCATCCCCAAAGTGGAAGAAAGTTTCAAAACCAAATAATACAGTCCAGGACTGTCAGAGGTACATAAAACCAGCTATGTGCATGTGACACATAATTCCTGGTCCTACGTGCTCAGTGACAAATGAAAAATTGCCCAGATACCATCAAGACAAAATTTTAAGGAAAAACTATGATGCTTTTGCCATGATTTAACATACAATTATGTTTCAATTGAACCACCTCATAGAAAGACCAACAGTATGGAAAAAGAACCCACCACGTCCCTTGTCGGTATTTCAAATCGGCCAGAGCTACTGCAAAAGACCAAAATGCATATCCTTGGAAGTGCATTATCTCCCTACGCTGACTCATCGTCCTTTACTTTACGAGGGAACTCCTGGCCCCTGGCCCGCGGGCTGTGGCCAAGAAAAAGCCTGCACCTGAGGACATGACGTCACCAACACCTTGTGCTTCGACGTCATTTCCTCCTCCCACAGGTCATCTAACCTTAACGGAGCAGCCTCAGTAAGGGGCCCAGCAGAGGCCAGGCCAGCAGTGAACCAAGTGATCAACACAGAGTTACTCAGTTGCTACTTGGCACCTGGGCCTGCTGTCAAGTTCTGCCAGAACCAACCTCACTGGCGAGAACTTTAAAGACCACTTATGGGCCCTACTAATTGTCCCTGTATAGACCGGGCTTGGGTATGAGACTGGGGAGTCAATGTTAAAAAAAAAATGTGTTTTAATGCTTTTAAAGAAAAAGAAAATTAATGGGGTTTCCTCTTCTACAAACAGAAGGTGCAATTTATAGATCCACAGTCCCCTGAAAAAAATAAGTATGAACTAAATACATAAAGGAATTTGGAGATCCTTCACTGTTTTACTTAAGTCCTAAAAACTGTCATTAATTCTTGGCCTGCAGCAAAGGTTTATCAAAACAAAAAAAACAAAAAAAAAAACCAAACAAAAAAAACTTACCCTTGATTTTAATTACCACCTATGTTACTTAATTACTTTTGGTCTGTTAATATTTTAAATGCATTTCATTTTACTATCGCCTCACCGGTAGTCTAAGTTGAGCAGGAAACCACTTTGCATCTCAGGTTATTCTGGTTTTAGCACAGGGTAGCTTATAGACTTACAGAAGGAATGAGGAGACCAGTTAGTGTGGAGGCATATTTTTCTCCCAGATAAACTTGCTTTGTTTTAAAGACCCACATTTAGTTACTCAGTCAACAAACATAATGGCCTCATGGTTAGCAGTCAGGTTGGAATTTCAACTCATGGCGCTTCCACCTGCTAACTACAGCCTCAGGCGAGTCAGCCAGTCCCTCTAAGCCTCAGTCTCCTCATCTGTAAAGTGGAGGTAATGATACTACCTAGTGCAAAGGGGTGTTGTGAGGACTAAATGAACTACTATACTATATGTCAAGGGCTTACAATAGTGCCCAGGCCACGGCAGGTACTCAGTGAACTTGGTGCAGAGAGGATGATGATAACGACAGCTACTGTGTTATTTTTAAAGCTCCAGATCAAACAGCAATGGACACGATAACGATTATGTTCTGCCCTCGTGGAGCTTACAACGTAAAGGGAGACTGACACCAAACAAGTAGTTCCAAGTGTACGGCGCTCTGTGACTCCGAGTACAGAAGGTCACGTCCACGTGCAAACACAGATATGAAACGCGCAGGCATATTTCTTATTACCAACCATTAGGGTTTGTTCAGGCCTCTGCTGCCTTCCAAGGGCCAAGAAAGCCCCAATGAGCATGAAACTTGTGTAATTTTGGATCAATCCACTCCGCCTTCCAGTAGCCTTCCCTGTTTATCCCAATTTACTTTGAAAACCTGATCCCTTTACAAGTATTTGTGTGCTGTGAGTTGGGGAGCACTGGTTCACACAAATCGCTCTTGACCTGTTCACGAGCCTAGAAGTCCCGCGATGAGAGGGATCACGTCGTGTCCATTCGTTCGTTTCCCCAGGGCCCAGGGTGCCAGCGCGTGAGCTGGGAACCCAATAAGTAGCAGTTCGATTCATTCCTTAACTTGCTAACAAGGTCAATGTGGGGAAACACAGCCCCTTCCTGATGGGCAGACAGGGCAGTCTCACACTGACCGCTTCCATCGCTCCCGAGCAATCCACTATTACTTCCTTGTACAAAGTAAGTGCTCATGGAAAGCAGGTAAGAAATGGCCTTTCTGGGGCATGAAATCATAGATCGTGTCCTGAAAAATGAATGCCTGGTTCAAAACTACGAGTCTGGGGTCTTTTTGAGAGTACTATGGGGACCGTCACATTGTTTTACCGTGATCACCCACTTCCTTTTCCTTCTATTTTTTTCTCTATAGCAGGAGATAGAGTTAATAAGAGAAGATGAGCTGCTGTGATGCCTTTAGAAACGATGTTTAGCAAATTGCATCTCACGGACAAGTATTTGGAAATGATGGGAACAGTGTGACCTCAATAGGTAATCAAACTGAATGGAGCACCCTGTCCACACGGCATATGTAATTGAGTATCTACTTCTCTGTATAACATTATATAAATATAAAAATGACCTAGAAATAAAACTATATCTAAATATAATATATACAAGTATTAGCAGGGTTTATTCCTCCTTGATGTTAACGACCTGCGACTTATTTTCTTCTTTTTGTATCTTTATTTTTAATTTCCCACACTGAATATCCGTATATTAGTCATGCTATGCAATGAGGTTACCATTTTTATTGATCATATCAAAAACAAAAATGGAGCTGATGCCAGGAACTGTTAGACAGAGTCTAAGCATGGCTCCGCTCGACGACACGCTCCTTGGTTATCTCCAAGTGAGGCCCAACGCCTTCCGTGTTTCAGCAGTTTGGGGATCAGCAGTGGGAATGTGGGGTCCCCTCTCCCCAGACGCTCCATGCCAGCCTGGTACCTGATACCATCTTTTCACAGGCCCTGTTGTATTACCATACAAATGGACGTGCAAGAGGTAGGGAGTGTTTCTCAGGTGATAACTCGGAGGAAAACGCAAAAGCACAGATTTGAAAGTATTGATTTCGGCGGCACAACAAAGCCGGCGTTCGGGGGCGTTACGGGTCTTTGTCGGAGGCCAAGTGAAAGAGCACGGGGCTGGTTCACACAGAGCGGCCCTTTCTGCCTTTGGAACCTGCTACCATAGAGGAGTATTAAATTGCCCCTGAGATTCTAGGCTGAGAAGAAAAGATTTCAGGTCAAATAAAGTTACGCAAGTTCTTTGGCGCCGCGTTAGCTAAGCCGCCCATTGTAGCTCACACAATGCAAATCCTCACGAACACGGGAGCGGGCTGGGGGGCGGGGGTCACACGGCAGCTGCCGGCTGCCAGGCTCGTTGTGCAAACTTCAGCACAGTGTCGTCTCTGTGACTTTCCTCAGCGGAACAATCAGGGTGAGGATGCTTCCAGGAAACACGGGGTCCGCGAGGTGAGATGATGTTCACGAACACCCCGAGCCACTACCAGTGTGCACCTGCGAAGGGGAGAGGGACTGAAAGGGTGTGCGCGGGCGTGCTGGCTCCCGCCTCCGTCCCCACCTACGGAACACTCAGCGGCCTCACGTGAGCAGACGGAGAAATAAAAGCCAAAACGAAATCCCATCAAACGAACCGAAGTGGAGGGCTGTTTGTCAAAGCGATAAAATGAAGTCTGAAGACCAGAGGGGCATCTGACGTGGACGTGGGCCCCCTGGAGCCAAGTGGCAGTGGTCCTGACATTTGGGGACTCTGGCACAGCAGTGGCCCCACCTGCTGACCACAGAGCGGAGCCCGCCCTGACATACACATGGCCCCCACCTGCTTCTGCGTCTCCTCCTTCCAACGCACCCACAGACCACCAGGGCTCTGTGACACTGCAGAGGCATCTGGGACGTGTCAGAGAACTTCGCACAACAAAACGACACGGCCCCTGGGAAAACGAAGAGTTCAGGAGTGGGCGATAACATCCAAACCCAACAGAGATCCCAGATTCTATTTTATCCATTAAGCAAGAAAGGGGTACTGTGGCAGTGGGACAATCAGGGCAACTACTTATCGCCAGAATAACGATTCAATATAGAGGCTAGGGGTTAAGAGTGAAGGTTATCTTCAGCACGCCAAGAAAAAGTCGAGGAAAAGATGAAGGACAATCTAAGCAGCAGAGAGAATACAGTGCAAGTCACGGAGAAAGACAGCAGCGGGGGGTGGGGGTGGGGGGGAGAAATCGGAGAGGAAGACAGCCAGTCCCCAAAGAATCAATCGTGCGAGCTCATGTCGCAGAAGGGAAAGCAATACATCTTAAGTTCAGAGTCCATTATCACAGGTGGCCATTATAACAGTAAAGATAGTGAAAGGTCACTGAGAACCCACTACGTGTCAGGAACCATTTTCAAAAGTTTTACATGTGGGGTCTTACTTAATTCACCCAATAAGTCTGAGAGGTAGCTGCGATTTTACCCCCTGAGAAGATGGGGGCACTGACTGGGTAAGATACCCCGGCAAGCCAACGGGACAACTGGAATTTAAAAGCAGGCACGCGTGATCCGAAATCTGTTCTTATAATAAACAGTATACTGCATGTCGGCCTAAAACACCCTCGCTTAGACTAACCGCTTCGAAATTTAGAGAGAACTGAGGATAAGGAAGATATTCTAACATCTTCCAGAGGGATAAAAAACAGTAAAGTTTCCCAAACAATAAGTAAGTAAATAAATAAATAATCACACTGGAATTAAATCATTCTTGGCATCCTATAATGTTTAATGACCATGAAGTCATAATTTCTAAGATTTGAAAGCCAACTAATTACAACCTACAATTCCACACCCAGACACATTGAAGATATTTTTGGACCTGGAAGGGTTTTCAGAACAGTGGTTCTCAACCTTCCTAATCCCACGGCCCTGTAATACAGTCCTCATGTTGGGGTGACCCCCATAAAATTATTTTCGTTGCTACTTCATAACTGTCATGTTGCTGTTATGAATCGTAATGTAAGTATCTGATATGTGTTTTCCGATGGTCTTAGGCGACCCCTGTGAAAGGGTCGTGCAATCCCCAAAGGGGTCGTGACCCACAGGTTGAGAACCGCTGGTTTAGAAAGATTTCCTAAACGTCCCCTTTCTTTAAAAGTTGTTTCTGGATTGCTCCAGCAAATGAGAAGGAAAATTAGAAAGAATACGTGGGACTCAGGCAAGAGTGACTCCAACCAGCAGAACGTGAAAGAAAAGTCATGGTCATCTAGATGGCCAGAGCAATTGGATCAGGAAAGCAGGAAGAAAGGTCCTCAGGACAAAGATGCCCAGAAATAAGGGGCAATTAGGAGATCTGATACTTGACAAGTACAGAAATGTTTAGGATGAGATAAAGACAGAGAGGAAAAAAAAAAAGAAAAACTAGTCCTTCTGAATGGAGGAGAAGCTACATAAAGAAGAAAAGAAATGGAAACAAGGTAAATTATTTGTCATATTGTTGGAAAGCTATATACTGAGCAGAATTAATTCTGTTTATAGAGACAGCTGTTCTGACTGTGAAAGTCACTTAAAACAAGAGAACACCGAAAAGGTACACAACACGGGAGGCAGCGCGGCCACAAGTTGTGAAGTGACAGGTAGGGGCGATAACTTTATCTTCTAAGAGATGTGGCCTGTAATTGAGTAGAAAAGCAATAAAGATATGATGTGAAAGTAACCAAGAGAGGCGCTAAAAGGGACACACTTACTGTGTCCATATATCCAGAGTCTCAGGAAAAAGATACATCCCAGCTACCTTTTCTCTGGAAAGTTCTGAGACATGGTCCACTAAAGTGAGGGAATGAACACCGACAAGAGGGAGATCTGCCCTCCAGGACACAGGGGACCTAGCACGGATCACAAGACCAAGGAAATTTCTGGAATGATGATGGACACCCTAGGACAATGGCTAAGGGGCAGATGTAGAGAGCTGCCATCCCAGTCGTCAGGAGGACAAAGGAACCCGACATCCAAGAGGAAACGAAGAGGAGGGTCACCTGATGCGCCTGGACAAGGCTGGGGACGATCTGCAATTCCCGAGGCGTTTCCGTGGGACTTGCTGTCAGCTACAGAGAAAGCAAAGGCAAAAGTGAAAGGCACTTAAACCTTCAGGGGTGACAAACTTGTGCAAGCATGCCTCAGGTGTTAACAAATGC